>JAVJIF010014126.1:0-92633 GCA_038442645.1 Agave tequilana | reverse complement strand
TTCCCATACCCATAGATCTTGAAATTGAAACTCTAAATTTGGATAATCATATTCCATTGATGAGAAAAGAATATGAATTTCAATTTTTTGAGTTGGACTCAACTCTTGAAGCAAAATCGACTCTCGAACCCAAAGTTAATTTTTTTCGAGTTAATATTAGTTACCAAGCCTATCACTCTTGAACTCAAGTCAACTATTTACCAAGTCATATTCTTTTGTTGGACATAAGTATAGACCATGATGACTCAATGATGATTTTCAAGACTGGTCATGTAAAGGGAATAAGTTTCGTGTTAGGATTTTCATGATTTTATTCATATTGGGGATTATAATTATGTTTATAAAAAAGAGGTCATAAAGGTGGGTTTCGTGAACCACCACATTATATTGATTGGGCAGCAACGCTTGATCCAATCTGACCACCACCGGAACCACCCCTTAAGGTAATATTTTTCTTCTTTTCTTCTTTTTTATGTATTTATGCATTCATTCATACATTGAGGACAATGCATGAAATAAGTGTAGGGGAGGGGTTCTAACATAACATAAGTTTTTTTATAAAACATATATAAAAAATAAAAAATAAATTTTCTTTGTTTTCTAAAACTTTTTGAAAAGAGAAACAATATTTTGGCCTATTTTTATAAGAAATTAAGTTAAGCTTAAGGAATAAGAGAATCATATTAGGATTTCTTATACTTGATCAAAATAAGATTATTTGTTTGATTTTTAAGGTTAGGAAGAAAATTTGAAAAAGTAATTTAGTCTTGATTTTTACCCTGATGAAATATGCATTTTTATACACTTACACACTTAGTGTTCAAAAACAAAGATTTTTATGCCTATTATATATATATATATTATATATATATAATATATTATATATATATAATATATATATAATATATATATATATAAATCCTCTGATTAAGCTGGGTACTTGTGCCTCATAAAGCATAAGTATTCACGCCCAAAAGCGGTGTATCTTATAAATAAAATCTTTAGCTTTGTGGTCATATTTGCTCGAGTCCTTAAGTCCTTGGGGTGTTTTCTCACCCGGTGCCCTAAGATCGTCTGGTTTGATTGTCACCGACTAAAGGGTCGTTACATGGACAGATTAGAAAGCCTAATAGAACTAAGAAATAATACCACTAAAATATAAAGAAAAGAAAATAAGGCATAAGAGTTAGAGTTAAATAATCCCGAGTCAAAATTTCACGGTCACGAACGTGCATATGATTTAGGGTAAAGTAATAGACTCGATGAAAAATAGAAGTTTACCTCTTATCTAATTGATAACATGTTTTAAATAAAGACTAAATTTAGAAAGAAAAAAATTATGTTTTCCTATAACTTACAGATTACTTGAACTCTTATAATAATACTTCAAATATTTTTCCTTTTCAAAATGTTTTTTTGAAAATAGTAACTCTTTGTTTCTATTTCTTTATGGATTTTGTGGGTGTAATCTACTGAAAACTCTCACGAGATAAAACTCATTCTCTAGGGATAACCTAGAGGTTTAACGTCTTGTTGCATATGCTAAGAGCAACCGTGATTCCTACGAAAGAGTTAATTGTTGGTCAGTTTTGTTTTTCTTTTCTTTTTATTTTGCTCGAGGACGAGCAAAAGATAAGTGTGGGGTGTGATTATGCATGTGCATTACACATTTTGTATCACAAACATTTTCTTTATTTATTTTTAAATAAACTCTACTTTTTAATGTATTTTCATGTTCAGTGGTATACAGTGTAATTAACGAAGAAAATGGAGAGATTGACAGATTTATCCAATTAAATTCAAATAATTCAAAGATCAAACAAATCAAGGGGATCAATTTAAATCCAAAGGTCTAAAAGCTATCTTATCTGAAAATTAAATATATCAGATAAGATAATATCATTTAATTTCAAGAGAAAATGGATTGTTTGACCCTATAGGTTTAGCTGAAGATAAATGGATATCTGATCAATTCTAGAAGAAAAATTAGAAATCCAAGAGGATAAATGGATAGAGAGAAGATCGACGGATGAGAAGAATCAATTATATTTAGAGATAAGGAGGAAAATCAAGTAAATTTGGAGTTTTAAATCATTTAGACTCAAATTCAGACTAGACACTCTTTAGTATTTTAATCATAACTTTCTCTACTAAAACTCAAATCTGATTATTCAAGATGAACTAGAAAGACAACTTAAAGAATTACAATTCTTATATTGATCACTTTTTCTAATTCTATTACTTGATACGTGAGATTTAGCAATAGCATGCCAACAAGCTGCAGATTAGAATTGAATTTGCACATAAAATTTTGAATAATCAAATCAAGTTTGGAGATAAGGAGAGGATTCAAATTCAGAAATAGTCAGCTCCTCCTATCTCTCCACTCATCTTCCCTATCCCTATAAATATCCTACACATCAGAGGCAGAGGGACGATCATGCAGAAGGTAAAAGTTAGTCTATTCTGTAGTTTGTAATTTAGTTTTTTTTTTTGTTTTCTTTTATGTAGTTTTTGTAACTGAGAGGAAAGGAGAATTTCATTGAGGAATAAGAGCAAAACTTGTACTGAGGATGACACCGGTGTAAGTAAGTCTTTTCTTTCATTATATATCAAATCAGAGTTTCTTTTCTTCTTTACTTTTATTTTTATTTGCTTCCCTCTTCTGTGTTTGTGAACCCAAATGACTCTAATAGTCTCGAACTTGCCTTGCCCTTGCAAGTGCCATTGATGGCTTATGGTGATAGATAGCCATTTCTATGGTAATATACCTTGCACCTTCATTTTCATTTCGTAGTGTAAATTGAGAATGGGAAAGCCTATTTGTCACATTTCCTTCGCCTTCAACAAGGTACGTCGTCGATATGGGTCAAAGATAAGCAGGTATCAAAGAGGTAAGTAAGTATTTTTAGGGTTTAACTTTCTTTCTTTTAATTTTAGTTTAGATCACCAACATCACCATCTTTCAACTTTATTCATTATTTTTCACTTTCTTTGTACAAAATCATTTTCTATTTTCTCCACCTTCTCAATCTACTACTTTCATTTTAACTTAACAATAACTCTTTTTTATTTTCTTTACTAGACTAAAAGAAGAACTTTAATCATTTCAAGTAACTTAAAAGAGAACTTATTAAAAGCTTCCATCGCTAATCCCTCCTTGTAGATCACAACCCGCATAGTCACTCTCTATAGCGGTAGCATTGAGCA
Source organism: Agave tequilana (assembly GCA_038442645.1). NCBI lineage: Eukaryota > Viridiplantae > Streptophyta > Magnoliopsida > Asparagales > Asparagaceae > Agave > Agave tequilana. The sequence goes on along the minus strand of JAVJIF010014126.1, from coordinate 89,423 downwards.
CTTGCACTTATGTTCTGTATTCCTAAATTTCTGTATTTTCTATATCTACAGGTTCCAACTCAATCAAGTGCTCTAATAATTTTTCACACCTTTCGATCATTATTGATAGCCTTATCTAAAGAAGTGAGTTCATTAGTAATAGTAGTAAATCTAGTGAGTATATCATCAGTAGATTCACCATCAGTCATAGAAAAACTATTATATGGAGAGTTAAGCAAATCAATCTTAGCTTTCTTTACTTGTGTAGTGCCTTCTTGAGTGGTGATCAAAACTTGCCAAATATGATAAGCGAAGGTGCAATTTATGACTCTAGAAAATATCATCATCATTTAAGGCTTGTAACAAGCATAATGGGCTTTGGAGTTGGCAATATATTCTTTAATGGTAATTTTGGACCATGAGACCTCATCATTTTCGGGACAAACAAAGGATTTAGATATGGCCTTGCTACACAACTATCCAAAGATTGTAGAAAAACAGTCATTTTAACCTTCCATATAGAAAGTTAAGTCCATCAAAACTTGGGTGGATGATAAATGCTAGATTTACCACTAGAGGTCATGTGTGCATAAAACAAATGTAGTGATTAGAAAATATAAGGATCTCTCTACGGTGGTTAAATCGAATATCAAGATCACCAAGCTCTGATATCAATTGTAAATCACTTAGAGGGGGTGAATAGGTGATGTGCTAATCAAATGCGGAATTAAAAAACTTGTACAAACAAAAACTAACACACAATTAGATATCAAAGAGTGGAATCAAATTTCAGGTGAAGGGCTCCAGAACATGTCCTCAAGATTCCTCTTTGATAAGAGTTGGGGTACTTAATTGCTCTCCGGGTTCAAATAAGTGTAAGCATATTAACATATCAAGAAAATATGAATGAGCAATAATAACAATGCAAGATATAAATAAGAGTAAAGTTGAGTAGAGAGAGATAAGCAAACGCAAACACGAGAGATTTATTTCGAGGTTCGAGCCACTTGATCCACACCCTCACCTTCACCATAATGAAAGATTTTCACTATTTTCACAAAATAAACCCAGTAAAGGATACAATCTTCAATCCTTCACACATGAGGAGGACACTTAGCCAATTGTCCTCTACACAAGAGGAATGCAAAAAGCAAATACTCATTTACCCAAGAGGAGAATACAAAGCAAATAAAGATTACAACACTTGTGTTGGCCCAGAGGCCTCTCATCTTAGTTTTGATGATGACTAACTTATGAAGTTAAGTTTACTAATGATCTTGTCTTTAATAAGTTTCAGATATTGATCAAGATCTTAGTATGTGATTAGCTTCAACAAAAGATTCAAAGTCAAGTTTTGGAGCTAATACGTATAAATTCAAGAGCTCGCGCGTCAAGATCATCTAGCACTCAGAAGGAGTCAAGCTCATGGATCGTGTTTGGATCGAGTCGTCTTGAAGATGAAGATCGACAAGAAGACTTTAGTTTATTTAGTTTAGAGTTTTAGTTCTTGTGTAAGGATAGACTAGTGTTGATATGCTCAAGTTTACACAAAAGCTTTATAGTTTTGGTTTTAACCAGTTTTGGATTTCAAGAAATATCTTTTGGTTTCATGAATAATTTTCATCAAAAGTAGTTTACATGGTTTATATGTATGTTGGAGTTTCATCCATATACATTGATGATTCATATTGTTTATAAAAACCTACTTTGATGTATTTATAGTTCATGGTTTCAGTTTTATTTTTAACAAAACTTAGTTTGGATTTATGTCATAAACATAGATATATCATTTTATGTGTATTAGATCATATCCATACACACTATGCCTCAAAATGTGTTTCTATATCATATTTTTCTATTTGTACAAGTTTATAGAAAAATCGTATTTTCTTTTAGAAGTTTGATTTTTGAAAAATATTGTTTTCGGTTAAAGCTTAATTTCTGTGCCTCAAAAATAGTTCAAATAGCTTGTAATATTTGTTGATTTTTTATCATACATATTTGTACTTAAAATATATACAAGAACTTATTTTTGTGGATTTATGGAGTTTTATGGGATTTTATAGGGATTAAACAAGTTAGATTTCATGACCTATAACCCTGTCCTGAGCCTGCTGGCGATCAACAGACTGGCGACCGGACCAGAGCTCGGTCGACTAGTTGGTCGACCGATGTGCACAAGACGTACACAAGGGCCAGCCCATAAGCCGATTGACTGTGCGGTCGACCGACTGGCATTCCCCAACTCTCGGGTAGGCCCGGTCGACCAGGCAGTCGACCGACAAGGTAATTTGCCTTCAAACCGGTCAACCAGGCGGTCGACCGACAGTGCCAAATGGTCACTTTTTTGACCGTTGGTCAGTCGACTAAGCGGTCGACTGACAGGCCATTCTGGCTCTGTTCTGGACCCCAACGGCCAGTTTACAAGGCCCTATAAATGGGTCCTTGAGGGCTGTTTTAACCAAGATTTCTATGAGTAATTTTTCTCACCTTCTCAAGTGTTTTTAACAAAGTTTTCAAAAGAGTTTTTACTGCCAAATTCTTTATCTTTTTTGTTTTCAAAGTTTTTAGAAAATCAAAGAAAAACTAGATTAGGAAAATTAGTTTTGTTCTTCATTTTCATATCTATCTAGAAGTTTTTTTCAAGTGTTTTCTTTATTGTTTCTTTTTCAAACACTTTGATTTCTCACACTTGAGCTATTAATTCTAAACCTATTTTTAGGATCTTGTTTTTGTGAGAAAAATTGTTTGTGATCTTTTGAGATCACCAAGTATTGTTTGTGATCTTTGTGATCACCAAGTTGTAATCTTTTTTTTGCTTTGTGCTTGGCTTAGTTGTGTAGAGGTTTATATTTGAAAGAGAAGTTCTGTACTTCGATGTTGATTGTAATTCCTCAGTGGATATCTCTTTGTGGAAGATCCTTAGTGGATAGTTGGAAATCCTTCTGTGTGAAGGCGGGGACGTAGAGTAGTAGCTCGAACCTCAAAACATATCCTGATTTGTGTTTGATCTACTATCTCTCAACTCTCTCTCTTAATATCTTGCATTGTCTTTATTGCTCATTCATATATATACTAGATATTGTTTGTGTGCCCAAATTTGTGTTGAATCAAGAGAGCTTTTAAAAGCACCTCAACTCTTAATCAAGAGGAATCTAGAGGAGTAGTTCCAGAGCCCTTCACGAAAAATTTGGACTCACTCTTGATTATACATAGTGTGCTTGGAATTAGTATTTAATTTCGCATCATTTGTCCTAAATTAGCTTGTACACCTATTCACGCCCCTCTAGGTATACTTTCAATTGGTATCAGAGCTAGTGCTCCTGATATTCGTTTAACCATCTAGGAGCATGATTCTATATTGCTAATAATCTAGATTTGCATTTGCATACATATAGTTTTGCGTTTATGGATTATCTTGCACCTCCCATGTATGATGTTATTAACATCGATATGTAAAAATTTAAGATGAGTGCTTCTTTAAAAGTCTTAGGTTTGCATGTTTACTTTACCACTATCAAAAAATCATATGTTGGTAATGACAAGTACTTAGGGGCTAATGCACAAGCCTTATAAGCATTAAAGCAAACACTTACAAAGAATATTTATCTATTATTTCTCATTGTGATTCCACTTTTGCAATATGAAACACATTGACCTCTCTCGAGCAACAGACGACAAACTATGTGAAGAGAGAAGATATTGTGGATGAGTCCGACCAAGCTTGCTTCATGGTCCAAGGGATTGACTCCCTTGAGGTAATACCGGAAACTCATCTAGATAATGGTGCTAATTCTTCTTGTGATAATATGAATGCACATGCTTTAAGTGAAGAACTATCCATGTTTTGTAAAAATTACTTTCAAAATTTAAACTTTTGAAAAAGAAAAGTTTTGAATTAAAAGAAAAAATAAGAATTTGTTTTCTAAACTTAACATAGTTTTGTAAGAGAGGGTTGAGATTTCAAGTGAAAGAGATTCATTGAAAACCCAACTTGACCTTACTTTGAATGAAAATAAGATTTTAAAAAAATGAAAATGAGTTAGATCTTGTTTTGAGGAGAAATGAGTTTTATCTTCAAAATTTGAATTTGTTTTAAAAGAGAATGATTCATTGAAAAACAAATATGTTTTAATTTCTGAAGAATTGGAATCTACTGTTGGCCAAAGGCCTTTCACTCTAGTTTTGATGGTGATTAACTCATGTAGTTATAGTTTACTAATAATCGTGTGATATTTAGTTTCAGATATTTAATCAACATATTAGTAGGTGATCAGCTTTAACAAAAGTGTTTTGGAGCTTTCACATATTGATTTAAGAGTTCGAGCGTCAAGATCGCATCTAGTACTCAGTTGGAGTCAAGCTCGTTGGATCGCGTTTTGGATCGAGTCGACTTAGAGAAGGAGTTCTACAAGAAGACTTCGGTATTGTGTTTAGTTTAGTATGTTTAGATCATTGTAAAGATTAGATAGTATTGATATGCTCAAGTTCACAATATACACACATGTTTTAAGTTTATCAGTTTTCGGTTTTCGGTTTAATAGATATTGGATTTCATGTCAAAAACATAGATATATCTTTATATGTATATTGGATTCTATCCATACACAATATGCTTCAAAGTTATTTCAATATCATGTTTTTGTATTTACATGTGTTTTGAAAAAATCAGATTTCCCTTTCAAAGTTTGGTTTTTGGAAAATACCAATTTTGTGTTTAAGCCTAAATTCAATATCACAAAAATGATTCAAATTGTTTATATATATGTTAAATTTTAGCCACACATATTTGTATTTCAAAGATATAATACGAACTTATTTTTGTGGAATTTATGTGTTTATGGGATTTTTTAGAGGGCAAAAAGTCGAGTTTTTAAATCCCTAATTTGCTGGACTGGTCTTCTGCTGGTCGACCGCTGCAGAAGTCGGTCGACCGTCTAGTCGACCGATGTGCACAAGCGTGCACGCCATCTTAGGCTGGTGGGCCGGTCGACCGGGTGGTCGACCATCCTGAGAGTTCCGCTCTTTGGAAATGGCCCCAGTCGACCGGCAGAGAGCTCTGCTCTCTGTTTCCAGGTCCGGTCGACCGGGCGGTCGACTGGTGACTCAACGGTCATAAAAATGACCGTTGACCGGTCGACCAGGTGGTCGACCGGAAGGTCATTTCTAACCTTTCCCGACTGCCAACAGGCAGAATTTGTTTGGGCTATAAATACCCTTCATTGAGCTGGTTTTATACAACAATTTCAAGAGCAAAATTTTCTATCTTTCAGCAAGTTTAAAAGAATTTTTATGCTAAAGATTTGATCTTTATATTTTTTTTAAAGGGTTGGAAAAATCAAGAAAAGAAGAAGTCTTTGGGAGTTATTTTTATCTTCATTTCTATAGCTATTCTAGAAGTTTTCCTAAGATTTTTTCTTTGTGATTTTGATTTTCAAACTATTTGTTTTTCTCACACTTGAGCTATCTATCTATCCTATCTATTAGGATCTATTTTGTGGGAAATTGGTTTGTGGTTGTTAATACCATCAAGAGTTGTAAAGCCTCCTTACTTTGGGATATCTCTCTAGTGAGAGGTAATTATGTTGATTATCCCTCTAGTGAGAGGTGATTGTGAAGGTTGTGTTATTATCCCTCTTAGTGAAAGTTGTTGGTGCCTTGAGGTGAATGTGTTCCGAACTAAACGGTGACAATTTTGGATGCATCACTTTCAAGGGGAGTTGGGTGGTAGGACCACCATTGTTTGGAGGTATAAAGATGAGCCCTCTTGGTTTTGATAACTATCTATAGCTATGCTTATATATTGTTGATTTTAGCATGTTTTGTGTTTTTATGATTATTATGTTAAATGTCATGATAATTAGACTTGTGACATACATGATTAGTATTTGAGATACACTCATGTCTAAATGGATTATTACTTTTGTGTTCTCACTATAATTTAACTATTATGTATATCATAATTCTAAATCATGTGCATGTACATATTAATCATGTTAGTTTATGTTTTCATTTTGCACTTCATTTTTTAATTACATGTTTAAATGTAACCTTCATTAAAACTTGTGTATATACTTATACATCTAGTGAGACACAAATTGATTATTCTATGTTTGTGCTTAAATGCTCATTTGTACACATTAGATGTACTAGTAAATCCTAGTTTTGATAATTAGTGCATTTCAACTTGTAATCCTCATTTTGTACATGTTTTCATATGTTTAACTTCATGTATATGTCAATTTTGTCAAAACTTTAAGATATACATGTATACCCTTGAGTCATTTGCGTTTCATGTAAAATTTCTTTATGGACTCAATTGTGTTTGGATATGTATGTATACTTCTAGTTTAGACATAACATACATATGTTTTGAAATTTGAATTATTTTGATGAAAATTATATCTTCGTGTTTTTCATGTTTACAAAGAGTCAAATTGAGCTTAATTGTTTATTCCCATGATTTTATGATTACATGATTCTAACACTCGCATTACTTAATATTTTCTCATGACTTTATATCCATGTTTATGCATATACATTTGTGTTTACCTTATGCACTTCATTACATATCTTTATGTTTATTGCTATGCATGAGTTAAGGGGGAGCTTCTATGAAGCTTAACTTTAATCCATGCATATTTAACTCCATGAGTTTTGTCATCATCAAAAAGGGGGAGATTGTTGGGCCAGAGGCCTTTTACTCTAATTTTGATGATGATTAACTCATGTAGTTATAGTTTACTAATAATCATGTGATATTTAGTTTCAGATATTTGATCAAGATATTAGTAAGTGATTAGCTTCAACAAAGGTGTTTTGGAGCTTTCACATGTTGATTCTAGAGCTAGAGCGTCAAAATCGCATCTAGTACTCGGTTGGAGTCAAGCTCGTTGGATCACGTTTTGGATTGAGTCGATTTGGAGGAGTTCTACAAGAAAACTTCGATATTGTGTTTAGTTTAGCATGTTTAGATCATTGTAAAGATTATAGTGTTGATATGCTCAAGTTCACAATATACACACATGTTTTAAGTTTATTGGTTTTGGTTTTCGGTTTTCAGTTTAACTGATATTAGATTTCATGTCAAAAACATATATATAAATCTTTATATGTATATTGGATTCATCCATATATAATATGCTTCAAAGTTGTTTCAATATCATATTTTTGTATTTACATGTGTTTTGAAAAATCGGATTTCCATTTCAAAGTTAGGTTTTTGAAAATACCGATTTTGTGTTTAAGCCTAAATTCAATATCACAAAAATGATTCAAATTGTTTATAATATGTGTTGAATTTTAGCCACACATATTTGTATTTCAAAGATATAATAAGAACTTATTTTTGTGTAATTTATGTGTGTTTTATGGGATTTTTTTAGATGGTAAAAAGTCGAGTTTTTAAATCCCTAATTTGCTGGACTGGTCTTCTGCCGGTCGACCGCTGCAGAAGTCGATCGACCGCTGCAGAAGTCAGTTGATCGGTCCGATCGACCGACGTGCACAAGCATGCACGCTAGCTTGGGCTGGTGGGCCGGTCGACCGGGCAGTCGATCGTCCAGAGAGTTCTGCTATCTGGAAACGACCGGCCGGTCGACCGACAGAGAGGTCTGCTCTCTGTATCCAGTTCCGGTCGACCAGGTGGTCGACCGGCCAGAGAGCCGTTGCTCTCTGTTTTCAGGTCCGGTCGACCGGGCGGTCGACCGGTGGCTCAACGGTCATAAAAATGATCAGTGGCCGGTCGACCGGGCGGTCGACCGAAGGTCATTTCTAACCTTTCCTGGCTACCAACGGGCAGAATTTGTTTGGGGCTATAAATACCCCTCATTTGATCTAGTTTTATACAACAATTTCAAGAGTAAATTTTTTTATCTTTCAGCAAGTTTTTAAAAGAGTTTTTGTGCTAAAAGATTTGATCTTTATTTTTTAAAAGGGTTGGAAAAATCAAGAAAAAGAGAAGTCTTTGGGAGTTGTTTTTATCTTCATTTCTATAACTATTGTAGAAGTTTTCCAAGAGTTTTTCTTTGTGATTTTGATTTTCAAACTCTTTATTTTTCTCACACTTGAGCTATCTATCTATCCTATCTATTAGGATCTATTTTGTGGGAAATTGGTTTGTGGTTGTTAATACCACCAAGAGTTGTAAACCCTCCTTACTTTGTGATATCCTGTAGTGAGAGGTGATTGTGTTGATTATCCCACTAGTGAGAGGTGATTGTGGAGTTTGTGTTCTTATCCCTCTTAGTGAAGAAGTGATTGTTAGAGTTGTGGCTTTGAACCTTATCCCTCTTGTGTGAGGTTGATAGTTGTTTGGCTAAGTGCCCATCCCTCTAAGTGTAGAGGTGCTTTGTGTTGAGCCTTGCCTCTTATGTAGAGGTTGTATTGTTGGAGAGAGGAGTTGTGTACTCCCGATTTATATTATTCAATTCCTCCTCAGTGGAGGTTCCCTGTGTGGGAAATCCTGTGTGGACGATATAGTGGAAATCCTTCTGTGTAAAGGCGGGGACGTAGAGCAGTGGCTCGAACCTTGAAATATATCTTGGTGTTTGCATTTGATCCACTATCTCTAAACTCTCTCTTATTTTGTGCATTGCATCATATTGCTCATATCATATATATGCTTGAATTTGTTTGCGTGCCATAATTGTGTTAAACTAAGAGAGCTTCATATGGCACCTCAATTCTTATTCAGAGGAATCAAGAGGAGTTAGTCCAGAGCCCTTTACCGGAAATTTGGCTACACTCTTTAGTTACACTAAGTGTGTTACAATTAGTTTTTAAATTCTGCATTATTTGTCATTAAATTAGCCTTATACCTATTCACCCCCCTCTAGGTGATTTCAATTGGTATCAGAGCCTACGCTCCTGATATTAGGTTTAACCACCTAGGAGTGAAATCTTGGTTGCTAATCTATTATTTACATTTGCACACATATTTGTTTACACTCATAGATTATCTTGCACCTCCCATGTTTGAAGTTTCTAACATCAATATGTGGAAGCATAGGATAAGTATGTACCTAAAAACCCTTGGATCATGTTTTCCTTGCCATTACCAAGAAATCTTATCTTGGTAATAGCAATCATATAGAGGCCAATGCATAAGTCCTTGTGGCACTTAGAAGCACTTTAACCAAAGAATATTTGTGTATTGTTTCTCATTGTGATTCTGCCTTTACAGTGTGGAACACCTTGACCTCTCCTGCGCTACAAATGACGAAATATGTGGAGGAGGAATCTAGTGAAGGAGAATCCGAATAATATTGCTACATGTCCAAGGGAATGACTCCCTAGAGGTACATTCAGAAACTCAACTAGCTGATAGTGCTAGTTCTTCCGGCGATGATCATATTGATGCCGATGCTTTAAATGAAGAACTATCTATTGTTTGTGAAAAACTATTAGAAAAATACCAACTCTTGAAAACGAAAAGCTTTGCATTAAAAGAAGAAAATAAAAATTTGTCTTCTAAACTTGATGTTGTTTTGCAAGAGAGGGGTGAGATTTCAAATGAAAGGGACTCTTTGAAATCCCAACTTGAACTTGCCCTAAAAGAAAATGAAATTTTGAAAAATAAATGATTGTGAAAATGCTTTGAAGAAAAATGAAGTTTTATCTTCAAAACTTGATTTTGTGTTAAAAGAAAATGAATCTTTAAAGAATAAAATTATTTCAATTTCAAAGAAATTGGATTTGATTTCCAAGAAAAATATTTCTTTGAAAATGACTTAGATTCTCATGTTTGCCATGCTAGTATACCTTCACCATCTAGTGTAAACATAGCATGCTCCACCTCTTCTTCTATTATTGCAAATGATATAAATGTTTTAAAGAAGAGTGTTGATTGTTTGGGCTCCACTTTGAGCCAATGTGTCATGAACCACACACGGTTGGAATCCATGTTTCGAAAGAAACCAAGTTCTACCTATGCATGCCCACAAACCACGGCATACACATGCTTCTCATGCTTACACTCATGACACTATGTATGCTCATGTGCACACTTATACACATTGTGGATGTAAGGGCCACCTTGTAAAATTTTGCTTTGATAGAATTAATGATTCAAATTTTGCAAATAGATTTGTTTGGGCTAGGAAAGGAGCTAACCCCCATGGACCTAAAAGAGTATGGGTACCAAAAGTCACTCCTATTTTATTTATTTTTGATAAAGGTGTGGGCTCTCACATGGCGTGAGAGTTGTTGGTACCTTGAGGTGAATGCGTTCCGAGCTAAACGGTGACAATTTGGATGCATCCTTTTAAGGGGAGTTGGGTGGGAGGACCACCATTGTTTGAAGGTATAGAGATGAGCCCTCTTGGTTTTGATAACTCCTATTTTGTTTGCATGCTTACATATTGTTGATTTTAGCATGTTTTGGTGTTTTATGATTATTATGTTAAATGTCATAATAATTAGACTTGTGACATACATGATTAGTATTTGAGATACACCCATGTTTAAATGGATTATTACTTATATGTTCTCACTATAATTTAACTATTATGTATATCATAATTCTAAATCATGTGCATGTATATATTAATCATGTTGGTTTATGTTTTCATTTTGCACTTCATTTTTTGATTACATGTTTAAATGTAACCTTCATTAAAACTTGTGTATATACTTATACATCTAGTGAGTCACAAATTGATTATTCTATGTTTGTGCTTAAATGCTCATTTATACACATTAGATGTACTAGTATAACCTAGTTTTGATAATTAGTGTATTTCAACTTGTATTCCCCTTTTGTACATGTTTTCATATGTTTAACTTCAATATATGTCAATTTTGTCAAAACTAAGTAATATACATGTATACCCTTGAGTCATTTGCGTTTCATGCAAAATTTCTTTATGGACTCAATTGTGTTTGGATATGTATATATACTTCTAGTTTAGACATAACATACATATGCTTTGAAGTTTGAATTATTTTGATGAAAATTATATCTTCTTGTTTTTCATGTTTACAAAGGAATGTCATATTGAGCTTAATTGCCTATTCTCATGATTTTGTGATTACATGATTCTAACACTCACATTACTTGATGTTTTCTCATGACTTTATTTTCATGAGTATGATATGTGCTTTATAGACTTTTGTGTCGATGATCGTGTGACTTACATATTTTTCATGAAATATATTCTTGTTTATTTCTTAATTGAAGGATTTCGTACTAGTTTTCAAGATTATCATAAAACAATTGTGTATTTCTTCGTTTTGAAAGTGTTTTTCAATTATGCTAAAATTATTTTCAACTTATTTTTGAAAACCCCTTCCATCAAAGGGTGGATGGATGGGCGACCATGCCTTGTGAACATAATTGAAAATCTTTTTAACATGTGCATGAATGGGAGGTATTATGAGTTATACACTTAATCCTCATTGTGTTTTCAATTGGTATCACAATTGATATTTGTTTTTTATACTCATATGTTTTCTATATATGTATGCTTCAACTTTCAAATAGTATCAATTTCGATTGGTATTTACATTTTCATACATATATATGTAATTTGATTGTGCTTACTATATCTTTAAATCTTAAAGTACAAATTATGTTTGCTAAGCTTGATTTAGTCCTTCATGAAAATTATTTTTCAATTGGTATCTCATACAAGCTTATGCATGATTTTTATTGGTATTTCATAAAGGGGGAGAAAATTCATGTTTTATCTTTCAAAATGGTATCTTTCAATAGATTTCATTTTCAATCGATATCTTACTCTCATTCTTTAGGATGAAAATACTTTGTTTTGGTACATGCTAACTTTTTTCAATTTTGGTATTATGTTTCATTTTCTATTGGTATCTATATTGACATGAGTTATGCTTACCTAAATCAATTTCGTTTTCACTTTCTATTGGTATCAAAAACTTACAATTTTTTTGGTATCAAGTTACTTATGAAATTGATTGTCACTTTCAATTGGTATCAAGATTTTCTATATATTAATATCTTTCAATTGGTATCAAAAACATACAATGTATCGTTTTCTATTGGTATCAAAATTTACAAGATTTTTTTTAAATTGGTATCAAGATATTTTCACATTGGAATCATTTAGGTGTCTTAAAATTTTTTTTGTTTACTTTCTATTGGTATCAAAATTTTTATTGGTATCTTCAAAATTTTTTGTTTATTTCAATTGGTATCATAAATTGGTATCATGATGTTTCGATGTATACCTTCATCCTAAATTGATATATTTTTTTATTGGTATCATAATGTTTTGATTTGTATTTCTTATATGCAAGGAAAGCTTAACATCTTCTCTATATATAGATTCATGTTGAGTGTATGTCATATTGAAGTGATTGACTTTTCTTCAGTATGTAGTACATATATGTAGTAGGAGCTTCACATCTCCTTTTATACATTGCATATTATGCTTTATGTGTTTAGGATCTAGTCATCTCTTTTTATGTAATGCATGTATGTAGGGGGAGTTAACTTAACGTCTCTCCTCTTCATGAATGTATATCGCATATACATCTTTGTTGCTCGTTTTTACTTAACCCCCTTTGTTGATGAATTGACAAAAAGGGGGAGAGAATTTTGAGTTTTTATAGGCATGCTTTAATCCATGTTTTTGCATATATGAGTTTTTATATGCATGCTTTAATCCATGTTTATGCATATACATTTGTGTTTACCTTATGCACTTCATTACATATCTTTATGTTTATTGCTATGCATGAGTTAAGGGGGAGCTTCAATGATGCTTAACTTTAATCCATGCATATATAACTCCATGAGTTTTGTCATCATCAAAAAAGGGGATATTGTTGGCCCAGAGGCCTTTCACTCTAATTTGATGATGATTAACTCATGTAGTTATAATTTACTAATAATCATGTGATATTTAGTTTCAGATATTTGATCAAGATATTAGTAGGTGATTAGCTTCAACAAAGGTGTTTTGGAGCTTTCACATATTGATTCTAGAGCTCGAGCGTCAAGATCACATCTAGTACTCGGTTGGAGTCAAGCTCGTTGGATCGCGTTTTGGGTCGAGTTGATTTGGAGAAGGAGTTCTACAAGAAGACTTCGATATTGTGTTTAGTTTAGCATGTTTAGATCATTGTAAAGATTAGATAGTGTTGATATGCTCAAGTTCACAATATACACACATGTTTTAAGTTTATTGGTTTTTGGTTTTCGGTTTTCAGTTTAACTGATATTGGATTTCATGTCAAAAACATATATAAATCTTTATATGTATATTGGATTCTATCCATATATAATATACTTCAAAGTTGTTTCAATATCATATTTTTGTATTTACATGTGTTTTGAAAAAATCGGATTTCCATTTCAAAGTTTGGTTTTTGGAAAATACCGATTTTGTGTTTAAGCCTAAATTCAATATCACAAAAATGGTTCAAATTGTTTATAATACATGTTGAATTTTAGCCACACATATTTGTATTTTAAAGATATAATAAGAACTTATTTTTTTGGAATTTATGTGTATTTTATGGGATTTTTTAGATGGCAAAAAGTCGAGTTTTTAAATCCCTAATTTGCTACACTGGTCTTCTGCCGGTCGACCGCTGCAGAAGTTGGTCGACCGGTCCGGTCGACCGACGTGCATGCACGCCAGCTTGGGCGGTGGGCCGGTCGACCGGGCAGTTGATTGTCCAGAGAGTTCTACTATCTGAAAATGGCCCCGGTCGACCGGCCGATCGACCGGCAGAGAGCTCTACTCTCTGTATCCAGTTCCGGTCGATCGGGCGGTCGACCGACCAGAGAGCCGTTGCTCTTTGTTTCCAGGTTCGGTGGACCGGGCGCTCGACCAGTGGCTCAACGGTCATAGAAATGACCGTTGACCGGTCAATCGGGCGGTCGATCGAATGTCATTTCTGACCTTTCCTAGCTGCCAATGGGCAGAATTTGTTTGGGGCTATAAATACCCCTCATTTGAGCTAGTTTTATACAACAATTTCAAGAGCAAAATTTTCTATCTTTCAGTAAGTTTTTAAAAGAGTTTTTGTGCTAAAAGATTTGATTTTTTTAAAGGGTTGGAAAAATCAAGAAAAGGAGAAGTCTTTGGGAGTTATTTTTTATCTTCATTTCTATAACTATTCTAGAAGTTTTCCCAAAGTTTTTCTTTGTGATTTTAATTTCCAAACTCTTTGTTTTTCTCACACTTGAGCTATCTATCTATCATATCTATTAGGATCTATTTTGTGAAAAAATTGGTTTGTGGTTGTTAATACCACAAGAGTTGTAAACCCTCCTTACTTTGTGATATCCCTCTAGTGAGAGGTGACTGTGTTGATTATCTCTCTAGTGAGAGGTGATTTGGAGGTTGTGTTGTTATCCCTCTTAGTGAAGAGGTGATTGTTGGAGTTGTGGCTTTGAGCCTTATCCCTCTTGTGTGAGGTTGATAGTTGTTTGGCTAAGTGTCCATCCCTCTAAGTGTAAAGGTGATTTGTGTTGAGCCTTTCCTCTTGTATAGAGGTTGTATTGTTGGAGAGAGGAGTTGTGTACTCGCAGTTTGTATTACCCAAATTCTCAGTGGAGGTTCCCTGTGTGGGAAGTCCTGTGTGGACGATATAGTGAAAATCCTTCTTTGTGAAGGCGGGGACGTAGAGCAGTGGCTCGAACCTCGAAATATATCTTGGTATTTGTGTTTGATCCACTATCTCTAAACTTTCTCTCTTATTTTGTGCATTGCATCTTATTGTTCATATCATATATATGCTTGGGTTTGTTTGCGTGCCATACTTTTGTTAAACCAAGAGAACTTCATATAGCGCCTCAACTCTTATTCAGAGGAATCAAGAGGAGTTAGTCCAGAGCCCTTCACCGGAATTTGGCTACACTCTTTGGTTACACTAACTGTGTTGCAATTAGTTTTCAAATTCCGCATTATTTGTCTTTAGATTAGCCTCACACCTATTCACCCCCTCTAGGTGTATTTCATCTACTTCCTTAAAAAAATATTTTTTTGAAAAATAATTTAGATTCACATGCTTGTCATGACACTATATCTTCATCTTCTTGTGTTTCTATTGCATGCTCCACTTCTTCTTCAATCATTGAAAATAATATATGTGTTAAAGAAAATTGTAGATTGTTTGGGCTCCACTTTGAGCCAATGTGCTATAGATTAAAAGAAATTGGAATCCATGTTTCACAAGAAACATGCATTACATATGCATGCACACAAATCATGGCATACACATGCTCATCATGTTTACATACATGACACCATGTATATTCATGCGTATGCTTGTACACATTGTGAATGTAAGGGCCAGCTTACAAAATTTTGTTATGATAGAATAAATATTTCAAATTTTGCAAATAAATTTATTTGAGTTAGGCAAGGTGCTAACCCCTATGGACCCAAAAAGATATGGGTACTAAAATTCACTCCTATTGTATTTGATGTAGGTGTGGGCCCTCACTCGAAATGAGGGTATTGGTGTCTTGATGGTGGATGTGTTCAAGCTAAAAGATCATATTTATGGATGCATCACTTTCAAGGAATGTTTGGTGGGAGGACCTGAAAGTACACCTCGAGGGGGGGTGAAAAGGTGTAAGGATAATCTAATGACAAATGATGCGGAATTAAAAATAAATTGCAACATACTTTGTGTAACCAAAGAGTGCAGCCGAATTTCCGGTGAAGGGCTCTGGACTATCTCCTCTAAATTCCTCTAAATAAGAGTTAAGGTGCTATTTGAAGCTCTCATGGTTGAACACAAGTATGGCACACAAACACTACCAAGCATATAAGTATGATATGAACAATATGAATTAATGTAAGGTAAATAAGAGAGAGTTAAGAGATAGTGGATCAATTGCAAACAACAAGATATGTTTCGAGGTTCGAGCCACTGCTCTACGTCCCCGCCTTCACATAGAAGGATTTTCACAATATCGTCCAATACAGGACTTCCCACACTGGGAACTCCACTAAGGATTTGGATAATACAATTTAGAAGAGTACAACTCCTCTCTCTAACAATACAACCTCTACGTAAGAGGTAAGGCACAATAACAATCACCTCTACACTAAGAGAGATGGGCACTTAGCCAAACAACAATCAACCTCTCACTAGAGGGATAAGGCTCAAAGCCAACACTCCAAACACAATCACTTCTACACGTAGAGGAATACCAACACAACCTCCACACTCACCTCTTCATAAGAGGGAACTCAAATAAAAGAAGGTTTACAACTCTTCGTGGTCTCACAAAACCACAAACCAATTTTTCACAAAAATAGATCCTAATAGATAGGATAGATATAATAGCTCATGTGTGAGATGTAAGTGTTTGGAAATGAAAACAACAAAGAAAAACACTTGAGAAAACTACAAGATAGATGTTGAAATAAAGATCAAAAACCAATTCCCAAATACTCTATTTTTCTTTGATTTTTCCAGCACTTTAAAACAAATAAAGATGGAACTTTTAAACCCAAAAACTCTTTTAAAACTTGTAGCTAAAACACTTAAGAAGATAGAAATTTTTGCTCTTGAACTGTTAATCAAAAACAGCCCAAAGGAATGGATATTTATAGCCATTTCAAAAAATTAGCCGTTGGGCCTAGATAGCAGAAAAAATCTACTATCGGTCAACCGCCCGGTCGACCGGCCAACGGTCATTTTTATGATCATTGACCGCCCGGTCGACCGGGCCAAAGCCAACGGTCGACCGGCCCCCACCCGAGAGTGGGTGCAGTCAGGCGGTCGACCCCGCGCGGTCGACCAGCCAAGCTGGCTGGCCATGTGCATGTCCTCGTACACATCGGTCGACCGCTCTGGTCGACCGATCACTGGTCCGGTCGACCGGCTGGTCGACCGCCAGTGTGTATGGCTGGTATTATAGGATAGAAAAACTTGTCTATTTAATTTCAAATAAATCCCATAAAATCACATAAATTTCACAAAAATATGTTCTTATTAGATCTTTGAAATACAAATATGTATGACTAAAATTCAACACATATTACAAACTATTTGAACCATTTTTGTGATATTGAAATTTGGCTTAAATACACAAACCGTATTTTTCAAAAACCAAATTTTGAAATGGAAATCTAATTTTTCCAAAACACATGTAAATACAAAAACATGATATTGAAACAACTTTGAAGTATATTGTACATGGACAGAATTCAATATACAAATAAAGACTTATTTCTATGTTTTTAATAAGAAATCCAATATCGGTTAAACTAAAAACCAAAACCAAATAAACTTTAAACTTGTGTGTGTATGTGAACTTGAGCATATCAACACTATCTAATCTTTACACAAGTTCTAAACAATCTAAACTAAACAAACCGTGGTCTTCTTGTCTCCAAGCCAACTCGATCCAAACGCGATCCAACGAGCTTGACTCCAACCGAATACTAGATGCGATCTTGACACTCGAGCTCTTGAATCAACATGTGAAAGCTCCAAAACTCCTTTATTTGCGAATCACCTATTAATATCCTGATCAAAAAATATCTGAAACTAAATATCACAAGATTATTAGTAAACTATAACTACATGAGTTAATCATCATCAAAACTAGAGTGATGGGCCTCTGGGCCAACAATCTCCCCCTTTTTGATGATGACAAAACTCATGGAGTTATATATGCATGGATTAAAGTTAAGCTTCATAGAAGCTCCTCCTTAACTTATGCATAGCAATAAACAATAAAGATATTCAATATATGCATAAAACAAATAGCACAGATTAACATATATGCTTTGATATCAATGGAAAACAAAACACATATGCTCTGATATCAATTGAAAAAAAATAAACATGCATATAAATGACATAAACATGTATATATAAACACAACTTTCTCTCCCCCTTTTTGTCAATCATCAACAAAGGGGCATAAACAAATTCAAAAATAATTTTCTTCCTTTTGGTCAAATCAAACAAGAAGGATGTATATGCGATATACATTCATGAAGAGGAGAGACGTAAAGTTAACTCCCCCTGCATATATGCATTACATGAAAAAGAGATGACTAAACCCTAATTACATAACGCATAATGAACAATGTATAAAAGGAGATGTGAAGCTCCCTCTACACACGTGTATTACATAGAGAAGATCGGTCAAGCTCCTCAATATGAGATACACTCAACATGAATCTATATAAAGAGAAGATGTTAAGTTTCCCTTGCATATAAGCAATACAAATCAAAACAATGCGATACAAATTGAAAAAATATATCAATATGTGATAAAGGTATACATCGAAATATTATGATACCAATGAAAATAAATAAAATTTTTTAATATACCAATTGAAAGTAAACAAAATTTTAAGATACTAAAAGATGCCAATTTGAAAATATCTTGATATCAATTTAAAATGTCTTGTAAATCTTGATATCAATAGAAAATGAAACATTGTATGTTTTTGATACCATCTGAAATATATATTGAAAATCTTGATACCAATGAAGGTAACAACCAATTAAAAGTAAAAACCAAATTGTTTTAGGTAAACATAACTTATACCAATATAGATACCAATTTAAAATGAAATATGATACTAATATTGAAAATGTTAGCATATACCAAAACAAAGTATTTTTCATCATAAAGAATGAGAGTAAGATACCAATTGAAAATAAACTCGACTGAAAGATATCAATTGAAAGATAAAACATGAATTTTCTCCCCCTTTATGAAATACCAATAAAAATAATGCATAAGCTTGTATAAGATACTAATTGAAAAATAATTGATATTAAGGACTAAATCAAACTTAGCATAAACATTTTTTGCTTTAGGATGTTAAGATATTGTAAGAAAAATTAAAATCACATATATATGCATGAAAAAGTAAATACCAATCGAAATTGATACTATTTGAAAGTTTGAAGCATACATATATAGAAAAACACACTTGAGTATACAAACATGAAAATATCAATTGTGATACCAATTGAAAATATAATGAGGATCAACTGTATAGCTCATAAATACCTCCCTTTCATGCACATGTTTAAAATAAATTTTCAATTTGAGCATTCAAAGCATGATCGCCCAACCGTCCGCCTTTGGATGGTAGGAGTTTTCAAAAATAAGTTTTGAAAATAATTTAATATATTTGAAAATTCTTTCAAAATGAAGAATATGAACTAGTTTTAGAATAATTTTAAAAACTAGTACGAAATCCTTCAAGTAAGGAATAAAACATGAATATATTCCAATAAAAACATATAAGTTGCACGATCATCGACACTCAAAATGTATAAATCACATATAAAGCTCATGAAAATAAAAATCATGAGTAAATTAGAATAATATGAGTGTAAGAATCATGCAATCAACGAAATCATGGGAATAGGCATTTAAACTCAATTATGAAATTCCTTCTCAAAAAACGTGAAAATCATCAAAACTAAATAGGCTTCAGGTATATGTATGTTTTGTCTAAACTAGAAGTGTACATACATATCCCAACCACAATTGAGTCCATAAAATTTTTTTGCATGAAATGTAAATGAATCAAGGGTATACATGTATATCTTAAAGTTCTGACCAAAATTAACATATACATGAAGCTAAACACATATCTATGAAAAATATGTACAAAATGGGGAATATAAGTCAAAATGCAAGAATCATCAAAACTAGGCTATACTAGTACATCTAATAGGTACAAATGAGCAATTTAGTACAAACATATAATAATCAATTTGTGGATCACTAGATGTATAAGTATATGCACAAGTTTTAATGAAAAATTACATCTTAAATAAGTAATCAAAACATGAAGTGCAAAATGAAAACATAAACCAACATGATTAATATGTACATGCACATGATTTAAAATTATGATATACACAATAGTTAAACTATAGTGAGAACACAAAGGTAATAATCCATTTAAACATGGGTGTATCTTAAATACTAATCATGTATGTCACAAGTCTAATCATCATGGCATTTAATGTAATAATCATGAAAAATCAAAACATGCTAAAAATCATCAATATAGAAGCATGTAAACTAAATAGGAGTTAGAGATCGTTACCAAAACTTTTAGGGCACATCTCTATATCTCCAAACTATGGTGGTCTTTCCACCAAACTCCCCTTGAAAGTGATGCATCCAAAAAGTGTCACCATATAACTCGGAACGTATTCACCTCAAGGCACCAATGCCCTCACGTCAAGCGAGAGCCTACACCTGCATCAAATACAATAGGGGTAGATTTTGGTACCCATACTCTATTGGGTCTATGGGGGTTAGTACCTTCCTAACCCAAACAAATCTATTTACAAAATTTATATTATGTACTCTATCATAACAAAACTTTGCAAGGTGACCCTTACGTCCACAATGTGTACAAGTGTACACATGAGCATATATGGTGTCATGTGTGAGAACATGAGAAGCATGTGTATGTCATGGTTTGTATGCATGCGTAGGAGGAGCATGTTTCTTCCGAAACATGGATTCCAACCGTGTGTGGTTCATGACACATTGGCTCAAAGTGGAGCGCAAACAATCAACACTTTTCTTCAATACACAAATATCATTTTTAATACTTGAAGATAAAGTGGAGCATGCAATAGGTATGCTAGATGATGAAGCTATACTAGCATGGCAAACATGTGAAGACAAATCATTTTTCAAAGATTTATTTTCATTAGAAATCAAATCCAATTCCTTTGAAATAGAAATAATTTTATTTTCAAAGAATTATTTTCTTTTAAAACAAAAATAAGTTTTGAAGATAGAACTTCATTTTTCTTCAAAACTTCATCACAATCATTTTTACTTTTTAAGATTTTATTTTCACTTAGGGCAAGATCAAGTTGGGATTTCAATGAGTCTCTTTCATTTGAAATCTCATCTCTCTCTTACAAGGAAACATCAAGTTTAGAAAATAAATCCTTATTCTCTTCTTCTAGTTTAAGGCTTTTCTTTTTCAAGAGTTGGTATTTTTCTAAAACGTTTTCACAAACAATAGATAGTTCTTCATTTAAAGCATCGGCATCAACATAATCATCGCCGGAAGAACTAGCACTATCATCTAGTTGAGTTTTCGAGTTTACCTCAGGGAATCATTCACTTGGACCATGTAGCAAGCTTGTTCGGATTCTCTACTAGATTGCCTCTCCACAATGTTTGGCGTTTGAAGCTTTGAAGAGGTCAACGTGTTCCACACTGCAAAAGCGGGATCACAATGAGAAACAGTTATAAGACAATCTTTACTTAGAGTGCTCCTAAGTGCCTCAAGGACTTGTACATTGGCCTCTATATACTTGCTATTATCAAGATAAGATTTCTTGGTAGCGGCAAGGAAAACATGCAAGCCTAGGGTTTTATGGTACATACTCATTCTAAGCTTCCACATATCGATGTTAGAAACATCAAACATGGGAGGGGCAAGGTAATCCATTAGTGTGTGTAAACAAATAAGCGTGCAAATACAAATACTAGATTAGCAACCAAGATCTCACTCCTAGGTGAATAAACCTAATATCAGGAGCGTGGGCTCTGATACCAATTAAAAGTATACCTAGAGGGGGGCGAATAGGTGTAAGGCTTATCTAATGACAAATGATGCGGAATTAAAAACAAATTGCAGCACACTTAGTGTAACCAAAGAGTGTAGTCGAATTCTCAGTGAAGGGCTCTGGACTATCTCCTCTAAATTCTTCTAAATAAGAGTTGAGGTACTGTTTGAAGCTCTCTTGGTTGAACACAAGTACGGCATACAAACACTACCAAGCATATAAGTATGATATGAATAATATGAATCAATGCAAGGTAAATAAGAGAGTTAAGAGATAGTGGATCAATCGCAAACAATAAGATATATTTCGAGATTCGAGCCACTGCTCTACGTCCCCACCTTCACACAAATTTCACTATATCATCCAACACAGGACTTCTCACACAGGGAACCTCCACTGAGGATTTGGGTAATACAATCTAGAAGTACACAACTCTTCTCTCCAATAATACAATCTCTACAAAAGAGGCAAGGCACAACAACAATCACCTCTACACTAAGAGCGATGGGCACTTAGCCAAACAACAATTAACCTCTCACTAGAGGGATAAGGCTCAAAACCAACACTCCAACCACAATCACTTTTACACGTAGAGGGATACCAATACAACCTCCACACTCACCTCTACACAAGATGGAACTCAAATAAAAGAAGGTTTACAACTCTCAGTGGTCTCACTAAACCACAAACCAATTTTCTCACAAAACTAGATCCTAATAGATAGGATAGATATGATAGCTCAAGTATGAGAATGTAAAGTGTTTGGAAATGAAAATAATAAAGAAAAACACTTGAAAAAATTACAAGATAGATGTTGAAATAAAGATCAAAAACAAATTCCTAATACTCTATTTTTCTTTGGTTGAAACTAAAGATAGAACTTTTAAACCCAAAAACTCTTTTAAAACTTGTAGCTAAAACACTTAAGAAGATAGGAATTTTTGCTCTTGAAATTATTAATCAAAACAGCCCAAGGAATGGGTATTTATAGCCATTCCAAAAAACTAGCCGTTAGGCCAAGACAGCAGAAAAAATTTGCTGTTAGTCAACCGCCCAGTAGACCGGCCAACGATCATTTTTATGACCGTTGTGCCTCCGGTCGAAAAGCCAACGGTCGACCGCCCGGTCAACCGGCCCCCACCTGAGAGTGGGTGTGCAGTCAGTGTGCACGTCCTCATGCACATCGGTCGACCGCTCCGGTCGACTGACCACTGGTCCGATTGACCTTCCGGTCGACCGCCAGTGTGTCTGGCTGGGATTGTAGGATAGAAAAACTTGTCTATTTAATTTCAAATAAATCACATAAATTCTACAAAAATATCTTCTTATTAGATCTTTGAAGTACAAATATGTGTGACTAAAATTCAACACATATTACAAACTATTTGAACTATTTTTGTGATATTGAAATTTGGCTTAAATACACAAACCGTATTTTTCAAAAACCAAACTTTGAAATGGAAATCTGATTTTTCCAAAATACATTAAATATAAAAATATGATATTGTAACAAGTTTGAAGCATATTGTATATGGATAGAATCCAATATATATATAAAAATTTATATCTATGTTTTTGACATGAATCCAATATCGGTTAAACCGAAAACCAAAACCAAATAAACTTTAAACTTGTATGTGTATGTAAAATTGAGCATATTAACACTATCTAATCTTTACACAAGATCTAAACAATCTAAACTAAATAAACTGAGGTCTTCTTGTCTCCAAGCCGACTCGATCCAAACGCGATCCAACGAGCTTGACTCCAACTGAGTATTAGGTGCGATCTTGACGCTCCGAGCTCTTGAATCAACATGTGAAAGCTCCAAACTCCTTTGTTGAAGCTAATCACCTACTAATATCCTGATCAAATATCTGAAACTAAATATCACAAGATTATTAGTAAACTATAACTACATGAGTTAATTATCATCAAAACTAGAGTGATGGGCCTCTGGGCCAACAGGACCACCATGGTTTGGAGACCTAGAGATTAGTTCATTGGTTTTGTTAACTATCTCTAACTCCTCTTTTAGTTTACATGTTTTATTGATGCTTTTTAGCATGTCATAGTTTTAATGCTCATTATGTTAAATGCAATATTAATTAGACTTGTGATATACATGTATAGTCTTTGAGATACACTCATGTTCATATGAATTTATATTCGTGTGTTCTCACTTTAGTTTAGCCATTGTGTATATCTTAGTTATACAGCACTTGCATTTACCTCAGTTATCATGTTTGTTTATGTTTTATGCTTCATGTTTTGATTACTTGTTTAGATGTAGTTTTCATTAAAACTTGTGTTTATACTTATACAATTAGTGAGTTACACTTGATTATTTTGTGTTTGTGCTTCAATACTCATCTGTACTTATTAGATGTACTTGTATAATCTTGTTTTGATGATTCTTACATCTTTACTTGTTTTTCCTATTTTGTACATGTTTTTGTATTTAGCTTCATGTATATGTTAAATTTGTCCAAAACTATAGATATACATGTCTATCTTAGAGTAACTTGCCTTCATGCAATATACTTTTGTGGATTCTTTTCGTGTTTGCATATGTCTGTATACTTTAGTTTCGACAAAACATAAATATATCTTGAAGTTTGTTTAGTTTTGATGATTTTCATGTTTATAAAAGAATTTTGATTGAGCTTCATTACCTATCTCCATGCATATATTGATAATATGATTTTTTTTTTTTTGCACTCTACATATCTTGTTTACTCATGATTTTAATTTCATAAGCTCATATGTGCTTTATTGCTATTTGAGTGTCAATGATCGTGGGATTTTCATATTTAATGGATGTATATTTACTTTATTTCTTACTTGAAGGATTTCATATTAGTTTTCAAACTATCTTAAAATTAGTTTCGTTATTCTTCAATTTGGTAGTATTTTTCAAACTATGCTAAAATGAGCTTCAAATCATATTTTTGAAAATCGCTACCTTCTAAGGGCGGTTGGATGGGTGATCATGTCTTGTGTACCCTTATTGAATATCTTTTTAAAACATGTGCATGAAAGGGAGGTGATGAGTTATACTTGATTTTAATAAAAATTCATTTTAGTATACTCATGTTTTCTATATATGTATGCATCATATATCAATTAATATTATATTGCTCCGATCATACGTACATATATATATTTTCTTGTGTTATAAACATATGTGACTTACACTTTTAGCACCAATTGTTATATGCTAAGCTTGACTTGATTTAATTCTTAATGATATTGATATCTTTACAAGCTTATGCATTATTTTTATTAGTATTTCATAAAGGGGAAGAAAAATTCTTGTTTAATCTTTTAATTTGTTTTATTTTCAATTGCTTACTCTCACTCTTTATGATGGAAAATATTTTATTTTGATATATGCTAACATTTTCAATATTGGTATCAATAATTTTAAATTGGTATTATTCTCAATTTGATATCTATATTGCAAAATGGTTTTAGTTTTCACCTTAAAAATTTAGTTTTTACTTTCAATTGGTATCATACCTTTCTATTGGTATCAATTGATAAGAAAATTGTTTCACTTCAAATGATCAAAAGATGGCTTCACTTTCAATTGGTTTCAATTGATAGTTTTTATTGGTATCAAAAATTTTATTTTAAAATATGCTTTTATTAGTATTGTTTGTTTTTTCTTCACCCCTTTGTTGATGATTGACAAAAAGGGCAACAAAGATTTGGGTTTGTATATGCATGATTGATTAAGTGTTTATGCATATATACATGTATTTTATGATTCTTATTGCATTTGTTTTATTATTGTTTAGTAGCATTTGAGCCTACATTGCATATCTTTATTGTTTTTGCTATGCATAAGTTAAGGAGGAGCTTCTATGAAGCCTAACCTTAATCAATGCATATATAATCTCATAAGTTTTGTCATCATCAAAAAAAGGGGAGATTGTTAGCCCAGAGACACTTCTCCTTAGTTTTAATGATGACTAACTTATGAAGTTAAGTTTACTAATGATCTTGTGTTTAATAAGTTTCAGATATTGATCAAGATCTTAGTACGTGATTAGCTTCAACAAAAGATTCAAAATCAAGTTTTGGATCTAGCACATGTAGATTCAAGAGCTCGCGCATCAAGATCACATCTAACACTCAGAAGGAGTCAAGCTCATGGATTGGATCGAGTCGTCTTGAAGATAAAGATCGACAAGAAGACTTCAGTTTGTTTAGTTTAGAGTTTTAGATCTTGTGTAAGGATAATGTTGATATACTCAAGTACACACACACACAAGCTTAATAGTTTTGGCTTTGGTTTAACTGGTTTTGGATCTCAAGAATATATCTTTTAGTTTCATGAATAGATTTCATCAAAAGTAGTTTACATCGTTTATATGCATATTAGAGTTCATCCACATACATTGATGATTCATATTGTTTATAAAAATTTACTTTGATGTTTTTCTAGTTCATGGTTTTAAGTTTTTGTTTTTAACAAAACTTAGTTTTGAATTTAATGTCAAAAATATAGATATATCATTTTATGTGTATTAGATCATATTCATACACACTATGCCTTAAAATGTGTTTCTATATCATGTTGTTGTATTTGTATAAGTTTATAGAGAAATCGTATTTTCCTTTAGAAGTTTGATTTTTGAAAAATACCGTTTTCGGTTTAAAGTTTAATTTCTATGCCTCAAAAATAGTTCAAACAGTTTGTAATATGTGTTGATTTTTTGTCACACATATTTGTACTTAAAATATATACACGAACTTATTTTTGTGAATTTTATGGAGTTTTATGGGATTTTATAGGGATTAAACAAGTTAGATTTCATGACCTATAACCCTAACCTAAGCCTGCTGGCGGTCGATCAGACCAGAGTTTGGTCGACCAATCGGTCGAACAATGTGCACAAGACGTTATTTGGTGGGAGAAATTCGTGTAAAATTTCCTTGAATCAATGAAGAATTACAACAGATCAATACTCTGATGACAAGAGAGGGAAGATGTTCACGCTTGAATCTCCCCTTTATTTAGTGATGGGTTCTTGATGTGATGGTGAAAGTGAATCTTATTTTTCGTTGACCGGGTGAACATCAGGACCTCTTGGGAATCCTCTCTTTGGATAGCGGATGGAGTAACACAGCTCCTATCCACCAAGAATCTCAAAGAGATTGTAGGTAAAGACAAACTAACTTATACGTAGCAAGTTGTTAGAAGAGTTGAACCTTCTCTTTTTTTCAATGGAGGTCTTGGTGCTTCTACAGCTCGCAACCGAAATCTTTTTTTTTTACCAAGAACTTTTCGATCAACCGACCCCTTCTCCATAGCAAACGGGGCCATTTATAGAGGTTTCAGGGGGTGAACGTGTCCCCTAAAAACGCTCCATAATGGGGGTTAACTCCCTCATTACGTGGGCAGTAATTGACCAAGTAATGAGGGCAGTTATAACCGAGACGCAGGTTTTGAACCTTGCACCTTGTTGATGAAGTAATATTGAGACGCGGGTTTCGACCCTCGCGTCTTGGTGCTGCAATAATGCTGAGATGGAAGTTTTGACCCTCGCGTCTTGCTACTGCAATAATGCTGAGACGCGGGTTTCAACCCTCGCGTCTTGGTCTTTGCAATGCTGCTGAGATGCGGGTTTTGACCCTCGCGTCTTGGTGTTGCAGTGATGGCTATGATTAGCCCTGCGTCAGGAGTTTGGACTCTGCTTTTTGATGACTTGTCTTTAGTGATTTTTAGACAGCCTACAGAACCCCCTCTAAAGTTTTCGATATTCCGCGGTTGATTGGGACAGATTTCGAAATACTTTGGATTCTTGCTGAATTCATACTTCTCATGATTGGACTGACGATCATTTGAGATGCCCTGAGCTTGATCTTGTCTGAACTATGATCTTCGTGAGTGTACTGTAGAACCCTTTGAAGCCGCTAGAAATGATTGTGGCGAGTGTCTAGATACGCAGTCTCGACCTCCACAGTGCTCTGAGCTTGTTGTTGGTGTACTTTAAATCAGGGATGAACAGTCGTCTTCTTGTGCCAGTGTACTGTTGAACTGATTCGCAAAAGCAAAGATTGAATGCAAGTCTTGTAGACGCAG
Organism: Agave tequilana; assembly: GCA_038442645.1. NCBI lineage: Eukaryota > Viridiplantae > Streptophyta > Magnoliopsida > Asparagales > Asparagaceae > Agave > Agave tequilana. Next base: position 61,825 of record JAVJIF010014126.1, on the reverse strand, counting down.
GGATCATGTTGCTTTAAAAGACGCAGTCCGTACTTGGAGTGGGGACGCCTCTATTAGTTTGCTGAAGAAACGCGGCTCTAGGAGGGATGCAATCTTTGAAGTGAAGACGTAACTCTACTCTGTTGACCAGACGCAGCTTTAGCCTCACTGAAGAGACGCGACTTTTGGAGGGACGCAGTTTTTGTTAAACACGAATCTGTGTTTTGGGCGCGTTGCCACATGTCCAGCGGAGTTGAAGGGACATCGTTCCTTTGGCGCACGAATTTTGCGTTGCATTTAATATGCACGCCACACGTCAGACGAGGATTAGGCCTCGAGCCAAGCGCAGGGTATCTCTGGGGATCACTGTGCCTATAAAAGACAACAGTCTTTTAAGAGTCATCATTAGACTCTTCTTCTTCACCAAGCATTACATTTAGGGTTAAGAAAAGCTTGAAGCTTTTTCTATTTTCACCGTCTTCGACACTAACTTTACGGTCGAAATGGCACCAAAAGCTAAACATATGGCTTCGTCCTCGAGCACTGCTGCTCCTGAGACTCCGATGGGTGTTTATTCCACACAGGGGGCCCCTATTTCAGGTAGTAAAACCATCTGATTTGGTTTCCGTCATTGAAGGGCCTTATAGATTTCTTTCAACTCTGAAGTCCCTTTTAAATGTGAACCGCCATCGCGAGGCCTGTGCCCCTGTTTGATCGTCAGACGCGGTTTTTGAATTGGTGGGCAAGATGCGAGTTTGATGACTTCCGCGTCTTTGCTTTATCAATCTAAGTTTGTATCTGTTTGTTGAACGCGGGCCTCATTGAGCCCTGCGTTTTGAGTTCAGCACTTAGAATTTTTTTAAGTGTGAGGAGGTCAGACGCGGACTTTTTGTGATCCTCGCGTCTTATAAGATTAGACGTAAGTTTTACTAAATCTCGCGTCTGAGTCCGATACTTAGAATTTTTTTTTAAGTTCTGGATTTTGAAATGCAGGCTACATGCAAGCCTTGCATTTTTTAGTCTAGACGCAGATTTTGTTGATTTCTGCGTCTGGGCTCATTCTTACGTTTGAATTTCAAGCACTTAGCCATTTTTTTAGATTTCTGACCAAGTGTTGTCCTCTTTGCAGTACGATATTCCTCCAACCCTTTGTCCAAGAAGTGCCACTTTGGGTACGTAGGTGGCGCTGATCATAATCTGATCTTCGTGCTTCAGAGAACTGCTCCTGTGACTACTGATAAGTCGAAGGAGAGGATCTCCAAGGCCAGTATGGTGACCCTCCAGGAGATTATCTCTGATGGACTATTTGAGACGGATTCTGATACTCCATTACGGAAGCCTGTTTTCCTTTTTGATGACGACATTGACGAGGATGATAGGATTCTACATGATAGGGATTATAAGTTGCTCCGTCAGATAGGGGACAGGAGGTTCTTTCTTCCCAACATGGAGAGGATGTATCCCTTGTCCTATCTACAGCACATGTCTGTTCATCATGCGATGGATTGGGATCTTTCCCGATTTGTCTCCGGTGTCTCTCTTGGCAGATTAGGTGCCAAAGAAATACACTCTGCTGGCCATGGGAAAGAGGTCTTTGGTTTATTTCCCGGATTAGTCAGATTTGAATATCCGAGAGGAGAAACCCCACAGCTGGCACCACCTTCATCAACCAATTCATGAAAGTTAGGGGTGATTTTCCCGTCGACTTCCGTCCGCTCGGGTGGGTCCATTCTACCAACATATCCTGGTGGGGTAGGATGGTTGGATTTGTCCTTGTCGAACTTGGAGCTCTGCTGCAACAGGTGGGGTTATACCACTCGGTCAAGGCTGTACAGTATGGCCTCCCGCAAAGTTCTCACAATTTTTATGGCATCCTAGAGCATTATAATCCTTTGACGGCACATTTTTTACTCCAGTTGGAGAGATGGGGCTCACCCTTCATGAACTGTATGAAGTCTTAGGGCTAGTTATGGGAGATGTCGCTTATGAAGAATACGTCCCAACTTCTAAAGAACTTGAAGAAGGAGGACCCTCAGGTGTACGAGACATACTGGGAAGTGTTGTGTCACTTCCACATCTGCGGTCAAATAACCTCCTAGAGGAATAGGGGTGTCAAGCAGATGTTCTGAGCAAGCTACCTATTCAATGGTATAAATGAGAAGGATAGCCCAGTGACCAGTCTGGCTCCTTGCACTGACGAAGAAATTGCTGAGAGGATCAACGCCTCTGTGAGCTCTTACACCACGGAGTCAAATGAGGATACTTTCAAACCTGATACGGTCTTTGAAAGTTTTCATCATCAGGCCCGAGTTCCCATTTCTGACCGGGCGCTATTGGCGGGCTTCCTTATGCTATGGCTGAAGCTTTGCGTGGTGCCAACACTACCACATGAAGTAATTGTCGCCGATGTGGTGTACCCCGCGGTTTGCTTGCCTACGGAAAGTCTATCGCCCTCCTTCCAGCAATGGTAGCTGGAATTTAAAGTGGGTTACAGGCTCTAGTTAAAAGCCTGTGCCAAGTGGAGGCTATTGTCGACTCCGAGGGCAGACCAGAGGTTGATTCGGAGGGAAGGCCGAGAGTGAAGACCCCTAACCCCAGAATCGAGCTCCCATATACGTACCTGATGGCTTGGTACGTCATGCACTGCCCTTCACTGATGACGGCGGTGCCTCTTTCTACAGGGTTTGTTCCCTTCGTGCAAAAGCTGAAGAATTCGAGCTAGTCTTGCTATTACATGTTCTACGTTCGAAAATGTATTCTAAACGCTTCGAACTATCATCTCGACCGTTGCATCCCCAAGATCACTAGTGCGGCTTATGGAGATAAAGTTGTCGATCTTGTGGGACCAAATGATTTCACAAGGCTGCCATCGGGAGTCTTCTGGTGGCTGATTAATATTCGGCCTGGATATCTGCTCTTCCGGTAAAGGAATTCATGTACGATCGAGCCTTACATGCCCAGTCATTTCGCTCGACAGTTTGGCTATGATCAATTGTATATCGGCAACCCCAATGCTAATCTCTCCTTCAGTGGGAATTTATTTGAGGGTGCTCGGGCATGGTACTACAGCGTGGCTGGAGGGACAAAGGCTATTTTCAGTCTTCCTCACAAGATGCCTAATTGTTATACCAGCCTCAGCTTCTGTACCTGGTACTCCCTGGCTAAAAGGATGCCTGGTTTCAGAATAAATACCTCGTGCATTAAGAGCATCAAAGCGTCTTATAAGGACAAGTTGGAGTCCAACAAGCGTATGCGAGGTATGGACGAATATCAGACAACCGAGAAGGAAATAGGAGGGGAAGCAGGGATGGGAACAAGGACAGCAGCACCCAAGGGGCAACCTGCTAAAAAGAGTCGGCAGGCTGTGTCTAAACGTTCCCACAGTTCTGCTTCCAAGGGTGACCCTATCCCGAAGAAGGCTAGGAGGGAATCGGAGGCTGGAACTTCAATGCCTGAGGTAGTTCCTTCTAGTGTTGAGGAGCAGAAGGAGGAAGAGGAAGATGAAGAGGAGGTCCCCCTTCTTCATTCTCGCGGTCTACGCAGCAGGGGCCCCGAGATCTTGGAAGAGGGGGAACTTGCAGGTGAACCAGCCATGGCTGAAGAGGTCGAGCAAACCAAAGTTGACCTGGTAAGGAGGGATGACGTTGAGATTCCGGGGGTCTTAACTCAACCTGGGCCTTCTTCAGTTCATGAAAGAAGGGTTGAGGTGCAACAGCCTGGGTCTCCTAGTATATTGATGCCCACCTCGCGGGTTGTCGACCCCAGCCCTACTACTAGGGTACTCAGTGGTAAGGTCTCGATTGCTGAGACCTCCTGTGTTGAACTGTTGTCTTTATCATCCGAAGAACATGGATATTATTCTGACGAAGAAGTCAATTTTGGCGATGAACCCGATCTTCCTGATACGAGCAAATTCTCGCATATCTCGGAGGAAGAGATACAGGGATGTGACCCTGTGATGGTTTCGCCAATAGCAATGATTGCTGCTACTGAAGGTATTTTCCTTGTCTTCTTGAACCGGCCCCTCATCAAGTTTGAGAAGAGTTCTGACATTTCCTTTTGATTTTCTTCTACAGGGCTGGCTGTCGACAGTGAAGCCACAATTTCTTCTCATATTGAGGAGATGATCTAAGAGCTGGCCTAGCAGGAGGGCCTTGAGGCTCCTGTTACTGGAATGCCTCAAGAGAGTGCAACCGTCGAGGTCAGGGAGGCCTCAACCCCATACGACCTATCCAAGAATTCACCATCTTCAGATCCTTAACTTGGTAAGAGAATACTGACGAATTGGATACTCTCCTTTTTATTATCACTGACATTTTAATGGTGTGGTTTGCAGAGAGCACTGGGGTAGCTCAAGTAGAGGATCCTGCGGCAAGTATTGATGCAGAAGGTAGCATAGTTCAAATTTCGACCGGGGAACCCAACACCGTAGGGTTTGCTGTTGCTTCCGTTGCGGTGGAAGCTGCTACGACAAAAACTGTCCCGGAGGTATCGGTGACTACCTCAGTATCTGACGAACCTTTCATCGGCCTCACCCCTGCGCAAGTTGAACTGATTCCCGTCTCTTATCCTGTCATGGAAAGGGGGTCCGGGAGTACATCAGCAGGGTTATTTCCAGCTAACGACATCATGGAAGAGCTAGCACGTCAAATGGTGTAACAATTTTTTCCTTCCATGAGATCTTGTATTGGCCTGATCCTTTCTGGGGGCAGCTCTTTTGAGTTTGTCCGAATACTTCTCGAAAATCAGATCGAGAACATTGGTCATACTGGGAGTCCTTCGCAGGCTAGAGCATGCCTGATGCTGGTTAAGCAGCTGGGTAACCACCTGAAGGAGCTCAAGACTGGAGAATGCTGGCTCAGTAGATGAGGCTCGGACAACACTGAGTAAACTTCTCGCCGCTCAAGAATATGAGCGAAAAGAGATGGAGGAACAAATAGCTGAAGAGACCCACCATCTCCAGCATTTTCAAGCTGACCACCAAAGACTGATTGGTGAGTCTAAGGAATCTAAAATCATCTTACAAAGTGCATAGCAGGTTATTGCCACTGCTCGAGTTACCATTGTCAGGGTGCAAGCCTTGATCGAGACCAATGAGCAGAAACTTGTTGCTGCTAGAAAAAGGCTGGATGAGCTGGAAACTATCAGGACACAGGTTGAAGAAAACCTCTCTGCTCATTCCTCCAAATTGGAGTCTCTTCAGGCGCAACTGGTTACGAAGAGATTTTTGTCTAAGGAGGAGTTGCAGTCCAAGCTCTGGTGGAGGCTGAAAGGGCACGTCAGCACGAGATGCATCGCCTCTGAGAATAAATTCGTTCTTTGGCGAAGCAGGATTATTAGCCTTCTTCTCCTTTTTGTATTGTTCACCCTCCTTTTTTTTGTAACACTCCATTTGTCAAGAATGTCTGTACTACTTTTATCATTTTTGAATCAAATAATAAAAGTCTTCAAAGTTTTGTTTCATCTTTATCCTTTCAAGTTCTTTGCTAGTTATAGATGAACTCAATTTTCATAACCATAATCCTTGACTGTTTGTGAAACGCAGTCTTTAGTCGGCCATGAATAATAAACTTAGGCTTAACTGAGTTCTTGAGCGAGACACGGCTCTCATTTATAGTGGAGACGCGGTTCTGGGAAACGCAACTCTGACTCGCTAACGGAGACGCCATTCAAGCTCACCAGGGAAGACGCGTGAAATTTTCTTTTTGATAAAGACGCAGCTCTGATTATAGAAGGATGCGGATCCATGGACGCGGCTCTTGATTCTGTCAGGATGTAGAACTCAGGATGCAGTAGAGACGCGGTCTTAGGCTCCTCAAGACTGACGCATAGATCTCAGCTAGTGGATGGGGACGCGGCACTGGCTCAATAGAGACGCAGCTCTGATCCCTTGATATGGCACAGGCTTAGGCCATATTGAGTTTATAATGGAGATGTATCTTTCATCTTACAATGGAGGCGGAGTTTCTGGGCTCCTTGAGAGTGAAGCGCGGGTCTTCGCTGATTGTTGAGGACGCAAGCTTCAGAATACAACTTTTAAGTCTTTGCAAGTTGATGCAAACTCAAGATGCAAACTCTAAATGGACCAAATCATTGAGGAGACGCGGCTTTGAATCATTCCAAGAGACGCGGTCGCGGTTCTTTCGAAAGGAATGAAAGGAACGCAGCTTCCGGGTTCATGAAAGGATGCGAATTTTAGGACGCGACCTCTGATCTGTGCTTGACGCAATCTCCTAAGTGTCACATGCAACCCGTCTTAAAGATCTGGTTGGACCTTTAAATGCCAAGTCGGCGTTGACGATTGGGGACTTATGTCCTCCGATGTTTCCCGAAGCGGCTGTCCACGCGTCAGCTCCTTTTGGGCTTTGACGATCGTGCAGGAATTAAGGTTGATGGCTCTGATTTTTACGCCATTAATTACGGGCCTTATGGTTTGCCTATAAATAGGCTTCGCCTCCCTTAACAATCCATTGCTTAGACTGTTCTCCCTTGAGAGCAGCCGCTCTGAGGGTCTTCATCCTGACTTATTCTTCTTCCCTCAAAGGGGTACATTCCAATGGGCAGCGAGAACTCAAAGCTTTCATACTTTCGTTTAATCTTTTTCAGAGATTATCACTGTCAAGTGATTTCAAGATCAAAAGGCATCGCTTGAAGTACCTTTTACGGCTGCGCCTTGATGCATAAAGTTCAACCTCTAAAGGTTTCTTTTAAGGGTAGGGACCACTTGTCGCCATGAAATACTCAGTCCCATTGAGTTTCTGTTTTCCTGTCTCTTGAAAAGATTCATCTCTTAACCTTCTCTTGACGTCTGACTGGTGCATCCATTATTTGGAAGTCGCGTCTTTTAGACTTCTTGATGAAGCGCGAGTTGATTGATCCTGAACTCTGACTCAAAATCCTTTGAACGCAAGTGTAATGAATTCTGTACTTAGACTTTGAGATGCGAACTTTGCATATAACGCTCGCGTTTGAGGTTTTTGACTTTAAATTCTTTTCGAGGCCTCTGGACTTGGATGTGGCAACTTTTACGTCTGGTTTACTTTGCGTCTTGTATTTTGGACGCTGGTCTAAAACCAGACCGCGTTCAGACCCGTGCGCTTCTAAAATCCACAAATTCAACTGTGTTTGCTCTTACAGTCTTAATTTAGCAGAATTTTTCTATTTGTGACTTAACAGAATTTTAAGCCTTCTGCACCGGTCATCCCCGCGTCTGAAGTTTATAACTACCACCGTGTTCGCCCTTTAGCTTTTTTGTTTCTACCTTAACAGAACTTTAATCTTCTGTTTTTTTTTGTTTCTTGCAGGCAGTCTTAGTCAATCTTTTGCATCTTCGCTAGGCCCTTAGAAGAATATATCGACTAGCGAACTTGTTCGATGGTCGAGCACTGGAGAAATCAAGGCTCCTGTTCATAGGTGACGAGGATTTGCGTGGCTGATGACATCCGTCAAGACCTTATTGGACATGATGCACCGGCGGTGCCCCCGGGTTTGTCATGGTCATAGTGGGTATGGTGGTGGGTATGCTCTTCTTGCAGGTCACGGGAAAGAGGACGTCACCTGTAATGTCTCGAATCCTCCCTTCACCAATCTTACCCCCAGAAGTGACATCGACGAAAAATCCATGCTCATTGGATGACTTTCTGGTGGTGGAGATGTTCATCAACGAAGGACTATGGCCCACACCAGTTGGTCGGGTGGAATCAGAATGTTCTTCTGAATTTCGACCTCAAGAAACACCATTGTTCTTGGTTAGCGATGAGCTTCTTTGATGTTTACGTCGTGCATCATGTAATCAGCATCTGATTGTCTTAACAGTGCTCAGCTCTTCTTTGGCGCTCTTCCAAACATCTTGTATTTGGAGTGGTGGGAATGCTTTAAGGAGTGAGTATAACCTTTTACTGAGAGAGAGGGACTTCTTTGTACTCCTTTATTGTAACACTCAATCTTATTGTATAAGAGAGCGCTTTGTATCACTTTCATATGTTTGAATATAAATAAAAGTGACACTTTTTCTTATCTTCTTCTATTGTCTTGAATTCCTTTTTCGTATCAAAAAATAGACAAATAAAAGTATGGACCTTTGACTTGCTAAAAATATGTGATAATCTTAACGAGTCAAAGTTTGGAGAAAAATCCTGTTTCAGGAATTCAAGAATGCTGTCAGAGGTGTGATATTAACTTGACAGGAGTAAGATGGTTCTTGTGGACCTGCCAATCTATAAATGAGAATGACAAGTGGAATTTGTACCCCCACGGAGGATTATAAATGAGATTTCATCAGAGGTTTGGTGTTAACTTGACTAAGACTCAGTTGGGGATTTAATGAAAATACTGTTAACGGTGTAATATTAACCTAACAATATTTTTTAAGTGGACTTGTTATTCTGTTGACAAGAATAACAAGTTAGACTAGACTCGCGGGGAATCTAGGAGGACCTTTACTGTTAGAGGTGTAATATTAACTTAACGGGTTGAATTAAATCTTGTCAGAAGTGTGATGTTAACTTGACAAGGGTGTGAGTCAGAGGTGTGATATTAACTTAACTCAAGAGTGTTTCAGCTTCATTTGGGAAGACTGAAAGTGTCACTGTCATAGGTGTAAAATTTAACTTGGCAGTGAGGGTAATGCTAGAAGCGTAATTTTGAACTTGACTTTGGTCATCTCGACTTCGACAAGGAAGTCCGAGGGAAAGTCATGGCCATAGGTGTATTGTTGAACTTAGCAATGAATTGGATGCTAGAAGTGTAATATTAAACTTAGCATCGCTCATCTCAGCTTCGTATGGAAGCCTGAGGAAAAGTAACTCAGAGGTTTAATATTAAACTTGGCAGCAACTCAATCACTGTTAGAGGTGTAGTGTTAAACTTAATAGTAATTTGTCAGAGGTGTAATGTTAACCTGACAGTGGTTGATTTGTGATATTTGCAATTTTGAAGACTTGTCATTCTATTGATGAGAATTGACAAGTGAATTTTGAAGTGTCAGAGGTGTAGTGTTAACTTGACAGTGGTTGATTTGCAATATGAGCAATTTTGAAGACTTGTCATTCTATTGATGAGAATTGACAAGTGAAGTTTGAAGTGTCAAAGGTGTAGTGTTAACTGGACAGATTTGAAGGCTTACTACTCCATATAGAGTTGAGACAAGTAAGGTTTGTACTCGCTAGAGAGTATTGAAATTTTTCATTGCCAGAGATATAATGTTAACGTAGCAATGATTGTATTTTGTGGACCTACCATTCTGTGTATAAGAATTGTTAAGGGATTTTGGAGGAGAGAGTGGAATCAAATCTACTAGGATTTTTAGCAAACCCCCAGCTATCAACGGATTTGATATGCCTTTACCAACTACCGTTTGAGTTGGGCTAATCATGTTATTCCCCTCAGCATGATGAGTTGTCGAAGACTTATGTTGGGCTTAAAAGCCAACATTTTCCTCTATCCTTAGCCGTCGGAGGCTTCGGATGTTAATCAAGAGAGTAACTAATACTAAAACCCAAGTTTCGTATTTTGTTTCTTTCTCAATATTTACATCATGTATCATGATGCAGCCAGTGCTCGATCAGTTTGACACTGATCTACTGTGATGTGATCGAGTAAAAGAAAGAAGCTCTTCTTGGATCTGGAGTTTTGATCAGAGGTGTAATATTAACTTGATCGGAGGAAGAGTGCTATCAAGGGTAGTATTTCTTTAAGAATCTGCTGTTGATAGGTATCATGAGTGTATCACCGTATGAGGTTATGAGGCGATATACTCCATTTGAGTAGACTGACTCTACTACAAATGGTCCTTCCCATTTGGGTTGGAATTTTCCTTTTGTCTTATATGTCACTACCATGGGTTTTTTGACAGCGAAGACAAGGTCACCTTTCTTGAAAGTTCGCTCCTTAACTTTCTTGTTGAAGGCTCTAGTAATCCGGGCTTGGTAGAGCTCGATTTGCTGCTGGGCTTGCAGACATTTATCGTCTAATTGTTAAGGCGATAAACGTAGAGATGGAATTGGAGTCACAGTCGATTTGCTCGATTTGCTGCTGGGCTGCTAGGCCTCCAGTTCTTGGAGTTACAGTCGATTCTTCTCCTCATTCGTCATCTCTATTGTTAAGGCGACACGTAGAGATGGAATTGGATTTTTAGTGGGAGCACGGCTTCACACCCATATACCAAAGAGAATGGTGTAGCTTTTGTTGAGGTTCGAATTATCGTGCGATAGGCCCATAAGCATTCACCTAATTTGTCATCCCAATCACGTTGGCTTTTCGAGACGAATTTCTTGAGAAGTTTGCCAATAGTCTTGTTGAAAGCTTCTACAAGGCCTTTAGCAGCTGGGTAGTATGCTGTTGAGGATACACTTTGGATCCTGAACTTGTTGCAGAACCTTTGAAAAGCCTGACTAACGAACTGGGGTCCATTGTCATGGACAATTCGTCGGGGTACACCAAAACGATAAATGACGTGATGTTTAACGAATTTGATCACATCAGATGTTTTTACTTTCCCAAAGGGATAGCTTCGGCCCATTTAGAGAAGTAGTCGGTTATGGCTAAGATGAACCGGTGTCCTTTGGATGATGGTGGGCTTATAGGGCCAACTACGTCCATCCCTCACATCTCAAATGACCAGGTAGAAGTTGTAGAGCGAAGATACCCTGGCGCTTGATGGATGAAATCGCCATGAACTTGGCAGGTGTGACATCGTTTGGCATAAGTGATGGCATCAGGGATCATCTTAGGCCAATAATATCCCAATCTTCGGAGTCGATCCCCAAGTTTTGGATCAGGTTGATGAGCTCCACACATGCCGTCATGCGCTTCTTTTAGTACCTCCTGTGCCTCTTTTGTGATAGACAGTGAAGTAAGATCTCGTCATGCGATCAATGATACAATGTTCGCGTGATCGCATTATAGTAGAATTTGGGGGCTTTCCTTCTAATGGCTGCTGCTTCTTTGGGATCATCAGGCGGATGCCGTACAAGACATAGTCAATGTAAGGAAATCGCCAGTCTCTAGGTTCTGGACCGGCTGACGACTCAAGAGCTTCTTTGACTTGACAGTCTCTTGTCAGCTTCTGGTAATCTTCAGAAGCAATTCTTGGGCAATACAAGTCGTGGCTGTAAACAAGTATTTTCTCTACTATTCCAGCTGGAAGGGCTAAAGAAGCAGCGAGAGATGCCACCGCATCTACGTGCGTATTTCGCTGGCGTGGTACGTGGTCGATGAAAAAGTTTCTGAACTTTTCGGCCATAGAGATAGTTGCGTTGTAATAGGGTACTAAGTCTTTATGTCTGACTTCGTACTCCCCGCGAACTTGGTTAACGATGAATTTAGAGTCACCGTATACCTCGAGATTTTTAACGCCAATCTCATCGGCGATTTGCATTCCAATCAAGAGGGCATTGTACTCTGCTACGTTATTGGAGCAGGGCTTGGTTAATGAGAAAGCTCGAGGAATCACATAGTTCTGTGGGAAGACGAGTACTATCCCTACTCCGGCTATGACATGCCCTTGCGGACCTGTCCTTGATGCACCGTCAAAGAAGAGTTACCACACTTGTCTTTTAAAAGATGTCTGGGTCAGACAAATTTCAGCGACCTCGTCTGAGAGATCCTCGTAAAGTTTGGTTGCCCTCGGATCTGGATGCTCAGCTAGAAAATCTGCCACCGCTTGTCCCTTCACGGCTTTTTGTGGTAAAAACGCATTTCATATTGGGATAGCAGTATGGCCCATCTTACTAGTCGGCCGTTTAATGACGATGGCTTTGTCATGAGCAACCTCAAAGGGTTAACTCTTGATGTGACGTTTATAGTCTGGCCTACTAAGTAGTGTCGCATTTTCTGGACAGCGAACACCAATGCCAAACATTCCTTTTCGATCGGGTTGTATCAATGTTCGGCCCCGATCATAGTCCTATCAGATAATAGATTGCTTGTTCGTATCCTTGATCATTATTCTGGGCTAGTAAAGCTCCTAAGAAATGATCCATTGCTCGGACGTATATCAGGAAAGGTTTTTCGGACACCGGAGCTGTAAGGATTGGTGGTTGCGTGAGGTATCGTTTAATCTCCTCGAACGCTTGCTGGCAAGCATCGTCCCAAACGAATGAGACACCCTTCTTCATCAATTTGCTAAAGGGTTGGCATCTTCTAGAGAGGTTTGAGATAAACCTTCGGATGTGTGCTAGTCTTCCTTGCAATCCTCTAAGTTCTCTGAGGTTCCTCGGAGGTTGCATCTCCTGGATAGCGCGAACTTTTTCTGGGTCCAAATGAATTCCTGTGGAAGTTACCACAAACCTTAGGAATTTGCCGCTGGTCACCCCCAGGAAGGATTTGGTGGGGTTCATCTTCAACTGATGTGCCCGCATGATTTTGAAGATTGTCTTCAGATCGGTTATGTTGATCACCTTTGGTGCAGCTTTTCACAGCAATGTCGTCAACATAGCATTCCACTGTTTTACGTAGGTGCTCATGGAAAATTGCATTCATAGCCCTCTGATATGTGGCCCCCGCATTCTTCAGTCCAAAGGGCATGACAGTATAGCAGTATACCCCTAATGGTGTCCTGAAAGAAGTATGTTTTCATAATCAGGATACATCTTAATTTGATTATACCCTGAGAATCCATCCATGAAGGACATTCGCTCAAACCCGCACGTGTTGTCAATCATGACATTTGTGATTGGGAGAGGGAATTCGTCTTTTGGGCAGGCCTCATTTAGATCACGGAAATCAATAGAAATCCGAATCTTTCCGTTCTTTTTGGCAACGGGGACGATATTAGCTACCCAATCAGGATGTTGTTTTTCCCTAATGAAGCCAGAGTCTATGAGTTTTTTGACTTCTGACTGGATTGCTTCCATTATTTCTGGACGGAACCGTCACTGCTATTGTTTGACTGGCTTCACGTCTGAATTAATGTTAAGCCGATGCATAGCCACTCAAGGATCAAGCCCAGGCATGTCCTCATAATTCCAAGCGAAAACATCTATATACTCTTGTACAAGAGATATTAAATCTTCTTTCTCGGGGGTGATAGGCTTTCGCTTATAAAGATGGGCTTAGGATTAGCCTCATCTCCCAAATTAATCTGGGCAACTTTATCCTTCGTGGGTGGCTCGCGCTATTCAAAGCGCGTATCCCAGAGAGTATTTAAGTGTTTGATCTAAGGATCTCTATCAGACTGGATCATCTCTTCATCTCTGTCTTCCAGTTGGCTTGTTGAAACCATATATACTGAAAGTTTCCCAGAAAAGTCGCCATCTCTTGTTTGGTAGAAGAAATTCGTGTAAAATTTTCTTGAATCAACGAAGAATTACAACGGATTAATACTCCGATTACAAGAGAGGGAAGATGTTCATGCTTGAATCTCCCCTTTATTTAGTGCTGGGTTCTTGATGTGGCGATGGAAAGTGAATTTTGTTTTCTGTTGACCGGGTGAACGTGAGGACCTCTTGGGAATCCTCTCTTTGAATAGCGGACGGAGTAACACAGCTCCTATCCACAAAGAATCTCAAAGAGATTGTAGGCAAAGACAAACTAACTTGTACGCAGCAAGTTATTGGAAGAGTTGAACCTTCTCTTTTTTTTCAGTGGAGGTCTTGGTGCTTCTACAGCTCGCAACCGAAATCTTTTTTTTACTCAGAACTTTTCGACCAAGCGACCCCTTCTCCATAGCAAACGGGGCCATTTATAGAGGATTCAGAGGGTGAACGTGTCCCCTAAAAATGCTCCATAATGGGGGTTAACTCCCTCATTACGTGGGCAGTAATTGACCCAGTAATGAGGGCAGTTATAACCGAGACGCGGGTTTTGAACCTTGCGCCTTGTTGCTGAAGTAATACTGAGACGCGAGTTTCGACCCTCGCATCTTGGTGCTGCAATAATACTGAGACGCGGGTTTTGACCTTCGCGTCTTACTACTGCAATAATGCTGAGACGCGGGTTTCAACCCTCGCGTCTTGGTCTTTGCAGTGCTGCTGAGAGGCGGGTTTTGACCATCGCGTCTTGGTGTTGCAGTGATGGCTATGATTAGCCCTGCGTCTGGAGTTGGACTTTGCTTTTGATGACTTGTCTTTAGTAATTTTTAGACAGCCTACAGACGTGCACAAAAGGCCATCCCATGTGGCTGGTCGACCGTCCGGTCGACCGACTGGCACCATCCAACTCTCGGGTAGGCCTGGTCGACCGACAGTGCTAAACAGTCACTTTTTTGACCGTTGGCGGTCGACCGAGCGGTCAACCGACAGGCCATTCGGGGCCTGTTCTGGAGCTCAACAGCTAATTTTTCAAGGCCCTATAAATATGAGTCCTTGAAGGCTATTTTTTAACCAAGATTTCTAAGAGCATTTTTTCTCACCTTCTCAAGTGTTTTTTAACAAAGTTTTCATAAGAGTTTTTAGTGCCAAAATTCTTTATCTTTATTTGTTTTCAAAGTTTTTGGAAAATCAAAGAAAAACTAGATTTGAGAAGCTAGTTTTGTTTTTCATTTTCACATCTATCTAGAAGTTTTTCCTAAGTGTTTTCTTTATTGTTTCTTTTTCAAAACATTTTGATTTCTCACACTTGAGCTATCAATTTTAAACCTATTTTTAGGATCTTGTTTTGTGAGAAAAATTGTTTGAGATCTTTTGAGATCATCAAATGTTGTTTGTGATCACGAAGTTTTAATCTTTTTTTTGCTTTGTGCTTGACTTAGTGCCCATCTCTTGTGTAGAGATTTGTGTATTAAGAGAGGAGTTGCGTACTCCAGTGTTGGTTATAATTCCTCGGTGGAGCTCTCTTTGTGGAAGATCCTTAGTGGATAGTTAGAAATCTTTCTGTGTGAAGGCGGGGACGTAGAGAGTGACTCGAACCTCGAAACATATCCCAGTGTTTGCTTTTGATTCACTATCTCTCAACTCTCTCTCTCTTAATATCTTGCATTGTCTTTATTGCTCATTCATATATATGCTCAATATTGTTTGTGTGCTCACACTTGTATTGAATCAAGAGAACTTTTAAAAGCACCTCAACTCTTAGTTTAGAGGAATCTAGAGGAGTTTTTCTAGAGCTTTTCACGGGGAATTCAGATTTACTCTTGATTACACATAATGTTTATGCAATTAGTTTTTAATTCAACATCATTTGTCGTAGATTAACTTGTACACATATTCACCCCCTCTAGGTGTACTTTCAACTTGTTGATCACAAAGATCACAAACTAAAAAAAATCTCACAATACAAAAATCCTATAGGGATATATATAGTGATGATAGCTTAAATTTGTGAGAAAACTAATATTTTTTAATTGAAGCTCTTGAGAAACTAATATTTTTTAATTGAAGCTCTTGAGAAAATAATTGAGAAAAATTCTTTGAAGATATAGAATTTGAAGCACCAAAACTTGTATATCCCAAAAACTAGTTTTCTTGATTTTTAAAACTTTTTCAAAATTAAACACAAACTTTTCTCTTGAAAAAATCTTGTCAAAAACTTATGTGAAACTCTCTATAATGACTCCTATTTATATAAACAGGGTAGAAACAATCAGAGAGTAAAATCAGTTGCAAAATAGTAATTACACCCAAATAAAATAAGATATAACCATTTAGAGTAAAAACAAAAAAGAGAATATCAAAACATAGCAGTTAAAAGCAAGTCGGCCCAGATTAGCCTAGTGGTCGGCCTCCCGATCGATCGCCCAACGACTATTTTTATAGCCGCTGAGGCTTGCCGGCTCGATCGCTATAAGAACACACATTGTGTTCTCATAATAGCTGGTCGACCGACTGAGAGCACTTTGCACTATGTTGTACACGGTCGATCCGGAACGGTCGACCGGCTAGAGAAGCAGATTTGCTCTCCACCCAAGGGTCGACTGCGTGCACAAGCATTGGGCTTGTGTGCACATTGGTCGACCGTGTGTACACGCCAGTGGCTTGTGACACCACCGGTCGACCCGACCATCGGGTCGACCGGCCGTAGGCCAAAATCTCAATATTTTGTGTTTTAAAAACTTTTTAAATCCTGATAAAATTATATAAAATCTACAAAAATAAGTTCTTATAAATACATATGAACGCAAATAAGTGTGATCAAGAATCAACACATATTACAAACATGTGAACTTCTTTTTGAAACGTTAAATACAATTTTGAAAACATAAACTATATTAAAATTGTTTTTCCAATACTAAACTTTAAATAGAAAACAAGTTTTCCAAAACTTTTATAAATATAAAAACAAGTTTCTTAAACTCATTTGAAGCACTAATACATGTAAATAGAATCCAATAAACATATAAAATAATATGAATTTGTTTTGATAATATCTAGTTATAAAACAAAAACATAATCTAGTTAAACTGAAAATCAAAACTAATATCAAACTTTGGTGTATGTGTATAAGCTTTGAGCAATTAAAATTAATCTATATTTTACACAAATCTAAATATCCTTACAAATTAGAGTGTTCTTCTTAATATGATTATTATGCTTAAGTTCTTAAATCAACACTAGTTAGGTTTTAAACTTTAATTTTAAATATTTTGTTGAAACTAAATATCAAAACTAAGATCTTGATGAAACCTGTAACTTAAAAAAAACAAGATCATTAATATTATAATTATATGAGTTAATTATCATCAAAAGTAAAATGATAGACCTTTAAGCCAGCAGTTTTCATGAGAAAACTAATCAAATTTTTACGGGCCCCACTATAATGATTGCTTTTTTTAAAAAAGTAATCAGTTGAAAAACTGACATCACACGCATGCGAGGTTCATGAACAATGGGTTTCGAGCCTCACGAGAAACAAACAGTCGCTGACGAAATCTAACTCAAATAATTATCAGATAACAATGATTTGATCTCCAGAATTAACCGCAAAGTTTGGTTTGGAGGAGCAAAAATCCTTTTAGGACGGAGCTAATGGTTCACAGACCAGTAAATAAAGACAGCTGGCAGCAGCAAGTAACCCAACTGAAGAAAATGAGGCCGCAGAATCTCTCTTAACCTTTTCTTCCTCCATCCAATAGGAGCTCTTAGTCCGCGGACCACTGGTCGTATTACCGTTTCTGGGTTCTAAATCCAGCTACTCGCTCCAGCACGTGGAGAGCAGAATTACGGCCAACGCCAAAGTGCCACGTACTCAAAATTTCTGACGTGGCGGGCGGTCTGACGTGTAAATAAATCGCTTCCCAGCTAACATCCGAAATAAGCCCGTCAGAATTCTCACCCTTAACTTCAATCTAATTACTTCAGTCATCTTGTCCACTAGAGTCCTCAATGCATCTCAACAACAATTTCGATATTTTTCTTCAACATCGAGGGTATTTTCATCATTAAACCCAATTGGAACTGTTAACAAAAGTAATCGCGTCTCAAGGACTGGTGCGCTTTTGAATCGCCTCCGTCTCCGTCGTCTGCTCTGATTCCCGAGAGTTGAAGCTGTGGAGCTCTCTGTGGTCTTTAATGACGAATTCGAACCACAGATCCGATTTCAGTTGATTTCTTTGGTATCTCTTTGAGCTCCTCAGCCATGGCCGCTCCTTTCTTCTCAACGCCTTTCCAACCCTATGTTTATCAGGTTAGTCTCGGTTTCAAGTTGGGATTTGGATTAGGGTGTTAGTCGAGGATCTTCCCTTGATCATGAAGGATCTGGATGAAGCTTTGTGTTTTGAACCTAATTTATCTGAATTCGGGAACTTGTCAGTGATGTTTGACTTGTTGATCTATTTGTGAACTCGCTGCTTTGTTTAATTTGGGCACGTAATTGGATTTAATTTAAGTGTTTATTTTGTAGATTTTTCCTATCTTTGTGCTTGTATGATTTGCAGGGACTCAAAAATCTGCATCTTTATTTATCTTAACATGAGGGCCGAATAGCTTTAGTTGTGAACTTGACCAATACATCAAAAAGCCCAGACTGATGAATTTTGCCAGAATTGAGCTATATAGCTATTTGAGACTGTAAAATGACCACCTTGCTTTTGCAATGGATGTTGGCAGTTCTCAGTGTGGCAATGAGTTCCATATTTTACCTCATGAAGTAGCTTATAATCTGCAATGGATATCATTGCAACTGTTTGGGACTTTTAACCCTACCTGAAATATGTCTTGTTGCTGTCACTTAATGCTGCTTTCATTGTATGGAAAAGCATTATTTGTGATGGCTTACACTGTACCTAGGAAAACTGATACAATGTTTCAAAGTCAGCAAATTTGAGACTTTAGTGTCCCACCATGCTCCCTCAAGTGCACTAGACCAACAACTTGAGACTGTTAACTAATTTGATTCATTAAACCTTGCTATTGTTGGCACAATCTATTCTTTCTTTTGGCAAATAACAATTTCCTCTTTGGGGCGTCTCACACTTTTCCTCACCTAAAACCCAAAATTTCTCAATTCATGCCTTTCAACTTTCTGGGATCTTGTGTTTATGTAGCCAATGATCAAATGGCTCTTATTATAGTATCTTGTGCCCATGACACACACACTTTGCTCTTTGGTTAGTAGCTTACTATATTAGCTTTCGTCCATGGAAAACGTCCTAACTAATAGAATAAACTTTATCCAAGACGAAGTGATGAAATGCGTCAAAATCTAGCTTTGTAATTATTTGGGACAGCAATGGAAACATATGTTTTTATAACCAGGGTCCTTGGTGGTTCTAAATTCAGATTTCTCGTCCGGTGGTATGTACTAACTCATTTTTTATCACTTGTATTTGGCTCTAGGTGACGAGTGGAAACACCAGCAGGGAAAGATGTTCAACTATTCAGGAGTTTAAAATTATGATGTCTTAAACCTTCACTCATAGTCCTAACCCTAGATGAAGCAAGAGGGTCATGTTAGGTAGTTGAGAGTCATTGTAGAACTGTAGGACCACCATGTTAGGGATATCTTCTGTTCAGGATAAAATGAGGGATCACTAGAAGCATGTGTGATGGAGACTAAGGGGCACATTGGTTGAGGATAATATTGTATTTGAAGGATCTTCTAAGACTATGTTTAGGCTAAAATTTATGATTAAAGGAGGAGAGAAGGGGCTCGGATTGTGGCAATATGAAAGAAAATTTTGGTTTCTAGTTTGACAAAGGAGATCACCAATGCTACAGTTAATGGAGGAAAAAAAAGAAAAGAAAACATATTGTTGCATCCAACACTAATGGGACTAACCGTATTCTTTTAACTTTAAAAGACGACTAGGTAATATAGATCTGAAGATACAAGACTGTAGAGATATAGATTTTCTAGGTTGTTTGTTGTTGTCCTGGCCTGTGGGAAAATAGAAAAGGGGAAAGATGGCTTTGGAGCTAAAATTAGGATATTGGATGTCCAGCTTGTTGTCAAGAGCACTATATAGAAGAAATAAGAGAAAGTAGAGGAATATAAGATGTTGAAAGAGAAGAAAAGTAAGCTCTCATATTGGCTTTTTCATGACTTCGAGTTGGCAGGTGTGTCCCATTAAAGCATGAGCCTGAGCTATTATAATTTATTTCCTAACGTAAAACATACTAACATATTTAAGCTTGAACTTTTGGATAATAAGTGAAGTAATCCAATTTACTAACTATTATAGTTGCTCCCAACAAGATTTAAAATTCAACAAAAGTAACTCTCACTTGAGTCCAACATGCATGATACCAAATGATATGACCCACAAGCTAGTAGATTAGAGAAACATATTTGTTGAATTTAAAAGTGGATTTTGACGAAGTTCATTTCTGTCCTGCATAGTTTTCAAATGGAGAGAGAATGTTGGGGTGGGGGTGGCGGGTGGGGGTGGGTTTCAACTCTGTTTGGCCTTCATATCATGACTTTGGGTTCCCTTAAAACCAGGTTTCTTATAATTCATCATCATTGTAGGTTCTAGTCCTATTTTTTACATTTTTCAAGCACACTTTTTAGTTGAAATTCTTTCAACTTTACAACTATGGTTGTAATATGGTTAGAAAATTTTAGATAAATTTTTGGCTTTTAAGCATTCTTATTGTCTTATGTGGCCAAATTGACTTGGTCAACAACATTGGCATCCCTACAATTAAAGTACTACCTCCATCCCCTTTTCTATCACATCATTCCCTTGCTCTTTGTTGGCAAATTTCTAGATCTATTTTCTTCTATCACAAAGGCTATAGTCTGGTTTTTAATGCGGGTCCTCTCATACCCAAACCCCATGACGGTGCTAGTGAGTCGGGCTTCATTGGCTTTTTACATCTAAAATGACTACTTTTTTGTCCCTCAACAAAAGGCCAATTTTATAGTAAACACTTTATTTTCCTTAGATTTTGTGCCGTGTTAGGACTCACACTCTTGGAAACACAAAGATGCTTCCCGAAAACTATATCTTCAAGATCTAAAATTATGATGATATCACCATCCTATTGTAATGCTTAACTGTGTCTAGCATGAATACTTCTACCATGAAGTCGTACACATGTCGAACACCCCGATACCTGGGTCGGCATCGACACTTCTTGGACACTCCTCAGACCCTTTTTAAATATGTCCTAAAAAATATATTATACTTTTAGTTTAAGACACTTGATAGACACTTCTTTCACACATGTCCTATGTTCCTCATTCACTTTTTCGAGATATTTATTTACCTTTGTATATTTATGTTGTGGCCAAAATCTGATCCCGTCCAAGATGGCGATACATGTCCCTCACTTTCCAACTCTCTGAGGTATATCAAAGCTCTCTTTCGAAGTCCATGCTATTTCCGACCTCCTCAAGATCCTCTCCACTCTGAAGCTTCCTCTGCTCCGAAGATGTCAGCTCTGAACCAAAAAGCTTCAGCAATAAATCACCCTTGATCCCCGCCGACAGTTACGCAATATTATTATCTTTCACGTTCATAACGTGTAACACCACTCAGCACGGGCAGTTATGGACAATGACAGATTTTCTTGCATGCAATTCCAATAAAGCAACACCACTGATCGTAGCCGTTATAACAAGTCTACATGTGCAAACGTGCCATTACGAAGATCTCGCCCATACCCGTCTGCTTCTATACCAACAACTCAGTTAAGTATAAGTAGATCTCCTCTAATGAAGAAATAGGAGGAAAGAAAAAAAACCTTTTGAGACTTTGATACTTTGACCTTTTGACACCCCTAGACTCCTTTAATTCCTGTCGCCTCAGAATTATAGTAAAGCTCTTCCTTCTCCCCGTTGTTTTTCCCGATTAAGATTTTCACGTAAAATCCTGTGCCCATCTTTTCTGTGTTGTGCTTTATTTACTTACACTACCCCATCTTATTTCTCACTTACGGTGAGGATCGACCGTTCAATCACTTGTGATAAAAAATCACCATAACAAGTTGGTGCTTTCATTGAGAGTTGAGTCCACAATCAAGATCTCCCTCATGTCCAACCCAAAACTTCCTAAAAAAACCTCTTCAAAAGCCTCTTCATGACATCAATGGCTCCGAGAAAGTAAACAATCACCTTCAACAGCGCCACGTTAAAGGGTAAGGCCATCAGCACCATTGGGGTCACAGTCCCCCTGCCGTCGATCAACCGCGTACCATCGAGGACACTGGCTCCTCGCCTCAAGGAGTAGTTGAAATCACCTAGAGGGGGTTGAATCAGTGAATAATGATGCGAAAATTAAAACAATTAAGAACTAATAAAACGTAATCAAGATTGAAGCTGTATACCCAATGATGGGTTCTGAACTTCTTATAATTCCTCTTAAATAAGAGTTGATGCGTAATTGTTTTCTTGATAATATAGTGAGTCAAAACAAATAATCTTGCAAAAGATAAACAAATATAATGATGTAGGAATAATAAAAAGTAGAGTTGGAGAGATTAAGCGAGATAGCAAATCGCAAACACAAGGAGTTGTTATCGAGATTCGAGTCACTTGCTCCATGTTCCCTCCTTCATCGCAATGAAGGATTCCACTATAATCAACCTTGATTACAACCACAACACGATCCTGCAAGATCTGGAGCCACAACTCTACCAACAACCCTCTTTCGAGAGGAACTCACAAAGAACAAAGGATGACACAAGATCACAAATTCTCTTTTACACTTTCCTCTAGCTTAGAGTAGGAGTTGATGGCTCAAGAATAAGTGTAAGAGAAAGCAGAGAGAGTGAGAATGAAAAGTTTTGAGTGTATCTCTTTTGTAAAACTTTTTTTTTCTTTTGTTGAAAACTTTTTCTTCTCTAAAATTCTTGTTAAAACTTATATTTAAACATCTTTTAATACTCCTTTATATAAGAGTAGTATATAGATGAAAACCAGAAAGTCCAATGATGAAAAACATTCTGAAAACAAGAAAAACCAAGTTCAAATGAATCTGATAGTTTCCAAAACGAATAGAGCTGTTGTCAAAACAAATCAAGTAAGTTGACTCTCTAGCTATCGACAACAGGCATAAGGCCTGTCGACAGGAAAAGCTCAACAGTCTTATTTTTCAAACTTAAGACCAGAACTGTCGATAGCAGGCATTGCCTGTCGACAAACTGAGAATGGCCAACTCTCAGTTTAGTCCTCTACGACAACAATATCTGTCTATCGATAGACTGAGAATGGACCAACTTTTTGTATGGTCTCCTGTCGACATCTATTCATGGCTGTCGACAGCTGAGACACTCTCAGCATTGTGCACAGAATATCAACAGTTTACAAGTATGTGCTAATGTCGACTATCTTGGTATCTAGACAAAATATTATTTTTATTTTATAAAAATACTTTGTAAAATTATTTAATATTATATTAATGATAACACATATATGTTTAGAAAACTAAACATATTTTTAAACTATATATCATAAATACTATTAAAACTTGATTTTTCACAAAAATCATAAACTAAAAACTTTAAAATTGTTTTTGAAAACTTTTGTGTGTATATTCTTGAGCATTACTTCTCTAAACTAAACTTTAACAAATTATATATCTTACGTAAATATCAAGATGAGGCATGATATGCAAGAGCTTCAAACTTGCCTTCTTGAGCTTCCAACCAATTCTTGAATCATTCTAGTTGAATTGATCTTAATATCTCCTATTGAAGCTAAACATCTCATCCTTGAATAAACCTGTGTATTTTAACAAAACTTAAATTTTGTTAGTACATCTAACTTCATGAGTTTTAGAATCATCAAAATAAAGGATGATTGAGCCTTTGGGCCAACAATCTCTGCTTTTTTTTATGATGACAAACTCATGAGTTATGAGGAGTAGCTTATAAGAAAGCTCCCCTGAAATTATGCACGAATCATAGATACAAGAATTTTAAGCACAATTCATGATAAGCATAACTCATTGTAAAACATAATCATTAACAGATAAACACAACTCAACAAATACATTGAGTTAAACAAAATTAAACAACTCATAATAAACAAGTGCAATGTATAAAACAATATGCCAAAGTTATTACATGCCAGAAACAACTAGATAAACAAGTGCAATGTTTAAACAATATGCCAAAGTTATTACATGTCAAAAATAACTTGTTCATACATAAGCAAAACATTTAAAACATAACATCTAAAACATTACATAACTTATAAATTCTTCTCTCCCCTTTTATCATACATAAAAAAGGTGAGAAACAAGAAATAAATCTTATTTTCTTTGTCTACTAACCAAATGGTATTCGTCTTCTTCACTGTTGTCTTTTTCTTCTTCAGTGTCTCCTTCATTGCCACAATATCTAGTAGGCTGGGAAGAAGAATCAGGCTGAGAAGCCACTGGCTGAGTACCCCATGCAGTAAAAGGAGGTCTAATGGTTGGAATAGGATGCATGAACTCTGTGTACTCAAGAATGTCATATCCAAGATGTTGAATATGAAAAAATGAATCTCATTGAGCCTTTGGGCAGTAGTAAAATGAGAGGCATCAACAGAGTAGGCTTCTTGAAATCTTGATTGATGAAGAGCCAAATGATCCGATTTCTCTAAGAGAAGAGAATAAGGATCCGAGACAAATTGAGTTAGAGGAGGAGGCACATTAGAGGATTGGCTCAGCTTGTGTTGAAGACTGAGCACTAGAACGTTTGGTGAGGTGACTCATCTTCCTATGAAGAAAAGATGTACCAAGGGGTTCGGAAGAGGATCAGAATGATTTCCCTTGAATATCAATGTGCCAATGACTAAATAGTCGAGTAAGCACCATGCCAAAAGGAAGACTATGATATGTAATGTTTTTCGCAGTTATGATATTGAAAATCATGAGAGGAAGATTGACGGGTTGGGATATGAGAGTGCAATACATGAGACTTGTGATACATCCTCCAGCTTTTTCAAACTCACATGCTTTGAGCACGGTGTTGTGCATGATAATTCTAGCTAGAATCTGAGACAAAGGAGTAAAGTGAATAACCTTCTTTTTAAGGGGATTCTTGTCACTATGAATTAAAGCAGATGCACACTCAATGAATTGACCTTCAGAATGATAAAAGTTTTCAAGAGTGGTTTTGGTAAGGTCAAGTCCACCAAAAAGAATTTCAAGAATATAGGCAAGTTTCTCACAAGAAATACGAACATTCTTACCACAAACTCGGTTTTTAAGCACAAGTCCACTAACAGAGAGATTTGCATAAAAGATTCTAATCAAGTTAGGATAATAGATTTCATCAATTTCGAGGAATCTAGTCCATCCCATACATCAAAGATATTTCTTAAATTATATTCCTCAAAATCACGGAAATGAATACTCCTACTGGCTACTGGTAATCATAGATTTGTTGGAGAGGTTTCATCACACAAAAGTTTATGTTTTTCAAAAACGAAAGGATCATGGGATCTGTTGGAAGGGGATCCACCAATATGAGTCCTAGGTCTTTTACTAGACATGATGAAATACAAGAAAACTTTAATTGAAGAGTAAATATAAGATTTTTACCCAAACTAGAGGAAGAACTAGGGTTTTGGAGGAAAACGCAATCAAACTCCGAAGAAGCTGCAGATCCAACAAGAAAATCACACAAGTTTTGAGAAACTATCTTTCGGTAGAAGAAATTAGAGAGGTGGAGAGGCTTTGAGAACTATCTTCAGCTGCGTAAGCCCAGCGAGTAGAGCGTATCAAATTAGGCAAGTTACAAGAGCGCCGGGGAGACTGAAGAAAACATGGATGGAGGTAATATGACAAGATATAGAGGCTAAAGGTCTTAGTGAAGGCATATTGCTCGATAGGAATCAGTGGACAAAGTTGATCCATGTGCCCGATCCGGCGTAATTCTCTTTTGGTTCATGTAGCCTACCCCAAATACTTGGGGCAAATGGTTTAGTTGTTGCTGTTGTTGAGGCTTTAAAGCTGAAGAAAATGAGCTTGAATGGAAGAGGAGAGGTCGGCTAGGGTTTTCCTGTCGAAAGAAGTGAAGAAGAGAGAGAAAATAGGGTTTAAAAGCATCGGACCCACGCCAGCTGTCCTCGGTCTGTCGACAGTCCCGACCGCCTGTCGACAGCTCCAACTGAGATCAACTTTCTGTTGATCTCAGTCTGTCGACAATCATTCATCTCTGTCAACAGCTGAGCCAGAGATCACAAATTTAACTTTTTGTTGACCTCAGTTTGTCGACAGCAGCCACATGGCTGTCGACAACAACCACATGGAATAACCATGTGGCTGCTGTCGACAACAAGCTAAATTTTGCTAAAACAAATTTTATAAAATAGGAAATAGTTATGATAGATAACAAAATATATAAGTAATTATATATAAGTAAAAACTAAGTATAGAAAAATTTAACTTTGTCAAATACATGAAGAATTCTTTTAAGAAATAAAATTTTGTTTGTGAATAATATTCAAGCAAAACATACACATGTATATATGTTGTAATCAAGCAAATAAAAAAAATATCAAAGCATGTTATTAAATGAAGATTAGAAATAGTTACCGATACAGATAAATTCAGTTCCATATCTTCATAAACAAAAAGTGATCTTGTCACTTCAACTCTTTGACAGTGATGCATCAACTAGATTTGTTCATTTAGCTTAAACACCGCATGCACCATCAAGACACCATTTATCTCACGTTTTGTGAGAAGGCACACCTGCATCAAATAAAACGGGCGTGTTTTTTGGTACTCATATCTTCTTGGGTCCTATAGGGATTAAACCTTTTCAAACCCAAATATTCTTAATTAAAATATTATTCTTATCAAAACAAAATCTAGCCAAATGGCCTTTTCAACCATAACATGTACAACTTGTACACCTTGACATACATGAAAGCATAATAAGTATCGTGATGTGCTTTGTGAACATGATGAGAGTGTGATGCATGTTTCCTAGGAACTTGTTTCTTTGAAAAAATAGACTCCAATTTAGCCTTATCAACATCATATCCTTTAAAGTATTACTCAAAACATCGAATCTATTTTTAATATCAGAAAACTCATTTTTATTGAAAATAGGAAATTTAGCTTTGCATGTAATCTTATAATCATCAAAATCTTTTTCAATACTTTAGAGAGAAACATATAAATTAACTTTTTCTTTAGAAATCACATTTATCTCGTTAATCAAAATATCATTTTCCCTTTCTAATTTCTTATTTTGAATTTTTAATAAATCATATCTATTTTGAAGTTCTTCAAAAAAATTTGCAAGTTCATCCATAGTTAAATCACTATTATCTAAAGAAGTTTCAAGAGTTACCTCAATGGGGTCATCCTCATAGGACATGAACGTTGGCAACATTTATATCATCTTCGGAGTCACTTTCAAAATATCATTTTCCCTTTCTAATTTCTTATTTTGAATTTTTAATAAATCATATCTATTTTGAAGTTCTTAAAAAAAATTTGTAAGTTCATCCATAGTTAAATCACTATCATCTAAAGAAGTTTCAAGAGTTACCTCAATGGGGTCATCCCCATAGGACATGAACGTTGGCAACATTTATATCATCTTCGGAGTCACTTTCAGAGTTGTCATCCGATGAAGCTATAACAGTTTTCTTCTTCGGTATTCTTCTGAAGTAGATGCCTTGAGTTTGGACAATCAACAATTAAGTGTCCCGGCTTTTTGCAGTTATAGCATGGACCAATTTCTTTTTTTTCTTTTACCCTTTCCTTGCCATTTGAATCTTCTTTGATTGCTCATCTTTACTTGTAGAATATCCTTCCTATTTTTCGTACGATCTTGCAAATTCATCATCATCTTCATCATCCATGATCTCATCATCTTCCGGATTAGATGGTGTGTTGCTTTGAAAGCAATACTCTTCTTCTTTTGTGGTTCTCTTTCCTCTCTTACTTTTCTTTCCATGTCATGTGTTATTGAGATTTTCTATAAATCCGGAGAACTCCATTTCCTTATTGTCGTTTAGCTCCTTTAGTGTGGTAGCTTGACTGATCAAGATTTAGGAAGAGTTCGGATAATCTTCTTTACTTTTCGATCATTGTCAATTTTGTCACCTAAAGAAGAAAGTTCATTAGTAATCTCTGTAAAATGAGTAAGCATTTCATTAATAGATTCATTATCAATCATATAAAAATTTTCATATTGAGAACGAAGCAAATCAATTTTAGATTTCTTCACTTGAGAAGTTTCTTCATGAGTAATAATCAAGTCATTCCAAACTTCATAAGAAATTTGCAATTTATAACACGTGATAAATTACCATCAGTGAGCGCAAGAGTAAGAGCATACTGTGCTTTAGCATTAGCCTCAAATTCTTTTACGGTGGTTTCGGACCAAGTGTCCTCATCACCTTGGGGTTCAACAAAGTTCTTGATAACAGACTTAACCACTTTATCACCTAGGGATTTGAGAAACAAAGTCATCTTGACTTTTCAAATGCGAAAGTTTAGACCAACAAACTTGGGAGGAGTTTTGATACCGAAAAATCATTGGAGGCCATTTCTGTGTTGGCAACTAATGTGAATAGCCAAATAGGATCACTCTTAGGTAGTGAAACCTATAATCAAGAGTATCACGCTCTGATACCAATTGAAATCACCTAAAGGAGGTGAATAGGTGATGACTAATAAGAATGCGAAAATTAAAACAATTAAGAACTAACAAAACTTAATCAAGAATGAAGCCGTATACCCAGTGACGGGTTCTAAACTTCTCGTAATTTCTCTTAAATAAAAGTTGAGGTGTGCAATTTCTTTCTTGATAATATAGTGAGTCAAAACAAATAATCTTGCAAAAGTTAAACAAATATAATGATACAAGAATAATAAAGAGTAGAATTGGAGAGATCATACGAGATAGCCAATTGCAAACACTAGGAGTTGTTATTGAGGTTCGAGCCAGTTGTTCTATGTCCCCGCCTTCACCGCAATGAAGGATTCTAATATAAACAATCTTGATTACAACCACAAACGATCCCGCAACATCCGGAGCCGCAATTCCACCAACAACCCTCTTTCCGAGAGGAACTCACAAAGAACAAAAGATTACAACGGTGATCCACACAAGATCACAAATTCTCTTTTATACTTTCCTATAGCTTAGAGTAGGAGTTGATGGCTCAAGAACATTTGTAAGAGAAAATAGGGAGTGAGAATGAAAAGCTTCTAAGTATCTCTTTTGTAAAACTTGTTTTTCTTTTGTTGAAAACTTTTCTTCGCTAAAAATCTTGTCAAAACTTATATTTAAACATCTTTTAACACTTCTTTACATAAGTGTAGTATAGATGAAAACCAGAAAGTGCATTGATAAAAACATTTTGAAAACATGAAAAACTAAGTTCAAATGAATCTGGACATTTTTCTAAACAAATAGAGCCGTTGGAAAATAAACAAGGCAAGTTGACTGTCTAGCTGTCGACAGGAAAAGCTTTAACGGTAAAAATTTTCAAACTTAGCACAAGAACTGTTGACAACACGCATTGCCTGTCGACAAACTGAGAATGTATCAACTCTCGGTTTAGTCCTCTGTCGACAGAAGTATCTGTCGACAAACTAAGAATGGATCAACTCTCGGTTAGTCCTCTGTCGACAGCAATATCTGTCTGTCGACAGACTGAGAATGGACCAACTTTCTGTTTGATCTCCTGTCGACAGCTATTTATGGCTGTCGATAACTGAGACACTCTCAGCCTTGTGCATATAATATCAACAACCGGCAGGTGTGTATCACTGTCGACTGTCCTGATATCCTGTTAAGTTAAACATATCATCCTTGAATAAACCTGTGTACTTTAACAAAACTTAAATTTTTTTAGTACACCAAACTTCATGAGTTTTAGGATCATCAAAACAAAGAGTGATTGAGTCTTTGGGCCAACAGTAGCCATCAATGTCCAACCACCGCAGCAGCGTGAAGACCAACTCCTTCAAATGCTCGCTGACATAAAAGAGCAGACGAAGGAGCAACAAGCCCAGTCAGATCGTGATCAGGAGCATGCAGTTCTCAACTGCGAGAATGCCATCCGCGAACAGGAGGCATTGAGGTAGCTCAACTGCCAACTCCAGGCTCAAATAACTATCCTCCAGAACAATCAGATACCGACGCAGTCGAAAAACCTGAATTCAGTGGATCTTCTGACTTATAAGCCCTCGACGAGCTGATCCAAAGACGGATCGCGGAGGCTAAGCTGCAAAGTCATCCAATGCTTTCAATTGTCAGTCTCCGACTCCCCTCTCTCCAAGAAGATCCTAGATTGCGAGTTTCCAAATAAGTTCTCGACTCCAACCTTCGATTACTAATCCAGAGTGAGCGACTTATTTCAATATATCATGCATTTCTGGGACAAGATAGTGATCTACTCCCGCAGCAATCCGCTCATGTGCCTCACTTTCCTTTCCAGTATGAAAGGTGTGGTCGCAGATTGGTTCTACTCCTGCCTCCTTATTCTCTCCACAACTTCGAGGGGATGATCGAAGCGTTCCTCATCCAGTACGCCTCTCGTCGAGAGGCCGAGAGGAACAACCATCACCTTCTCACTATTAAGATGAGACAGAGTGACAGTCTCAAATCTTACATCGGCTACTTCCAAAGCTAACTCATCAAGGTCCTTAGCTGCTGTGAACACGTCTCTGCACTCCCATTCATCAGCGGGCTGCAAGCCTCTCATCCCCTGTACAAGCATCTCCTGAAGCACAATGTCACTCGGATGAGCGAGGTTCTTCTTAAGCTCAGCACTACATCCAGTTGGAGGAGGCAACGAGGACTTCCCCTAACCACTCTGTAAAGCGAGGAAAGGCAAAGTCTTCGCACGAAGTTCCACCAACGTCCAAGATCAGAACCGGGGCAACCTGCCTATAAGACAAGCGCTCCAGATACTCTCGCCAAGTCTGCTCCGAGCCTACAAGGCGATAGAGCAATTCACTCTGCTTAGGCTCCCCATCAATGAAGTCTTCAACATAATCAAGGACTAACCTTGGGTCAGGCGTCCGAGACCCATTCAATATGACCCCTCGCATCCTGAAGTAGAAGAGTACTCCTTCTACACGACGGTAAGGGGCATAAGATGATCCATTGCCGGAGCTTCCGAAGATACCTGGAAGAGCTCATCTGTCAGGGCTTTCTCAAAGAATATGTTCTTACACCCGAAGCAGTCTCTAGATTAGGACAGCCGAGCGCTCCACTTCTTACTCAACCACAACACGAGATCACCCAATATAAAGTAATCGAGTGATCCAGTCCTACCTCCTTAAATAGGGCAGTACCCTTATCCATGACCCCTTTACTTTTATTTTCATTTTCATTATCAAATAAAAATATATTTTGCTCCTAACAATTTCAACTTACTCTGCTGCTGGGATTTCCCCAACTCGGAGTCCAATGCTTGTATACTCCGTTGTGGGTTCCACTCTCGCTCGTCGACGTCAACAAAGCAACTGCCTACGGGCCCCCTCTCTGTTATCCTACGGGAGTCAAAACCCTCCGTTGTCGATCCTACCCCCACTCGGAGACTCTACTCTGTTGCAGGGATTTTCTCCTCTCAGAGCCCTCTTTTGATGTTCCGCTGATGGGTCACACCCCCACTCGAAACACAATCACTAGCTTACGGGCTCCTCTCATTTGAACCTACGGGCGGATGTACTCCTGGTAGTTTTTCTCTGCCAAGCGCAGAGCAATCACTATCCTATGGGCTTCCTTTATTTGAATCCATAGGCGGATAAACCCCTGGTAGTTTCTCTTTGTCAGTTCCATGCCGGATTGTCACTCTGCTGTGAGTCCTACCCCCGTTCAGAGTTGACGCATCCAATCTGTTGATGTGTCACAATCCCACTTCAGGTCCTTACCAAGTTCACAGTTTCATGAGGCAAAGCCCCACTCGGAAGCAACTGTGAACCCAACTTCGCTGTTGGGATTCCCCCATTAGGAGGCCTAACTCTGCTGCTAGGATTCCCCTCACTCGAAGGTATGTATCATCACTCTGTTGTGGGTCTTACCCTTGATCGGAGTCGATGCATCCAATCTATCGCTGGGTCACATTCCCACTTCAGGCCTGTTTTTAAATTTGCAGGTAAACATTTCGGAGAGCTTATAATTACACGAAACATATAGTATATACATGAGGGTTTCCTTATTTGGATTATCCTTTTGACGTATTAGCTTCGTGTGATTAGAGGCTGAAGCATTCCGGAGAGTTACGATTATTCAGGTATTATCTGAACACAACCTTTGCATATGCTTGCATGAATTGCTCATCCCGGGATAATACAGATTATGTATGTTTAGCCTATAACTACACGAAACATATGGTATATACATGAAGGTTTTCTTGTTTGGATTATCCTCTCGATGTACTAGTTTCGTGTGATTAGAAGCTGAGTATATATAGTCTTGTTAGCCCATTCTGTTTAAATTATATGGATTATGTGTATGCAGCCTATAACTGCACGAGGTATATGGTATATACATAAGGGTTTTCTTGTTTGGATTATCCGCTCGACGTACTAGTTTCGTGTGATCAGAAGCTGAATCTGCATAGTTTTCTATCAAATTTATGTTAACTTTTCATTATTTTTTATTATGTTGCTTTTAACATTTAATATAAGATATTCCATTGCATGCTTGTGTGCGCATCATTCTTCCTCCCCCGAAAGTCTGCACCTCCCGCTGATGGGATTCCCCCACTTGGAGGTGACAACGCAGACTCCGGCCAACGGGCTTCCTCCGTCATGGGTCTTATCCACGCTCGGAGTCTCTACTCTGCTGCAGAGATTTTCCCTCTCAGAGTCCCAAGTTCACAGCTCTGTTGATGGGTCAAACCCCCCAACTTGGTAGCAATTATGAATCCAACTCCGTTGCTGGGATTTTCCCCACTTGAAGGCCAAAAGTTTGCAGGTACCACTAATGAGATTAACACCACTCGATAACAACACCGCAGGCTTACCAAATCACTCCCAAGACAGACTGACCATAACGGTGATAGAAATCAGCACTCTGGAGAGGCATTATCATATCAATTCTAAAAAGCCAACGATACAGCAAACCAGACAAGATCCATACAATCGTTTTCATTCCAAAGAAATATATGTGTTTATTCCGAAAATCCTTCCATTCTGAATACATTCATTTAAATACATATTTGATTACATCTAACAAGAGTAATACAAAGTTTCATTACACTTCCGTGAAAAGAAATACATATCTCGTTCCGATCCCTCCAGTTCAGCCACCATTAATAGATCCCGATACTAAAGCAACAAAGACTTGTTCTTTGAAAAATGCTTCCCGGAGCAACCATCCTCCATCCATGCCATGGCTCTTGAACAAGCAATCCAGTGCCTTTTCTTCTGAACGCTGAGGATACGTCTTTCCAAGAACACTTACGGAAAGGCAAATCTCATTGCTCACATCACTTTTCAGAGATCCCAGAATCAGAGAAGAAGCTAAGGAAGGTTCCTTTACAAAAATAAATATTCCTCTAGTGAAAGATCTCCTCTCAACCTAGAACAAGCCTCCATGGAAGCCATACCGCTACCACCATCTTCCGCGCATCTCAGGAGAATGACAAGGATCCCCAAGAAGCCCTCCAAAGTAGCGGTAACACCTCGTGCTCCAGATAGACTTTGATAAGACACACAAGGCAGCGGTGTTCAACCAGAATGGAACCCAAAGACACATAAGACAATGATGTCACACTATGTCCCTGTGCTCTGAAGAATTTTGACTCTGGAAGAGAAAGTGATTCATTGGCGGAACCCCGACAAAAAACACCCCATTATTCTTTCCTATTGCTCGCCTACAAAAGGAATCCCCAAGCGCGAGGTACTGGCGTCCGAGCAGACGGGAAACTGCAAGACATGACTGAACGACTGTGGAATCGCACTAGAAACCCAGATCTGCCTAGGACAAGTACCACTTCCGATCAGAGACGGACTTTTACCAACCACCCCTGACGGTGGCACCCTGTCATGATAGCTAATGTGCTGTAACAGGTTCATCACAATAACTAATGTGGCGTATTGATTAGACTCCCACATGGCGAGAGCCTGACCACTAGTTCCTACACCTTCATCCTCTCCCTTTCCTTCCCGATCTGATAAAGAAGAAAAAAGAAGACATGGCGATCCAGTAGAACAAAGAAGAGAAATTTTGAAGAAGGATTCATCAGAGAAGATAGCAGAAGTGATTCCCATCAAAGGGTTCCACTTTGTTTATAGATGGAAGAGAAGCCGAGTCGCTTCCAATTCAAATTTCCAATCCCTGAAAAGCCGGTCACGTCTTAAGATTTTCGGTCAACCGAATCAGCAGAAGATTAATTATCGCCGCCGAAATATGAAACCCTACCTCCCAATCATTATGATTTCTGGATTCAAAAAGACATAGGATCTGACCCCAGAGAGATCAAGCCAAATGATGCGACAACTGGTTTGTACAACCTGCAATTAAATTCTGAAGATCCACATTTATGATCCAGATTCTCATCTGTCCACGAACTTAAGGCATTGAAAGGTCTCCTACCAACTCTACTCTTTTGACTTCCCGTTTGCAAGTTCCGACAAGTGAAAGAGCGGGGGTATCAGTAGTGGTGAAAATCTGACCTCGTCCAAGATGGCGACACGTGTCTCTCACCTTCCAACTTTCTGAGGTACATCAGAGCTCTCCTCTGAAGTCTATGCTATTCCCGACCTCCTCAAGACCCTATCCGCTTCGAGGCATCCTCTGCTTCGAAGACTCCAGTTCCGAATCAAGCAACTCAAGCAACAGATCACCCCTGATCCCTGCCAACAGTTATACAACCTTATGATCTTTCACGTTCATAACGTGTAGCGCACTCGGCGTGGGCAGTTGTGAACAGTGGCAGATTTTTCTGCATGCAATCCCAACAAACCAGCACCACTGGTCGCGACCGTTACAACAAGTTTACACGTGCAGATCGTGTCATTTCGTCGCCTGTACTCGTCTATACCAATATCTCAGTCAAGGATAACTATAAGTATAGCTCCTCTAATGAAGAAATAAAAGGAAAAAAAAAAATCTCTTGAGACTTTGATACTTTGACCTTTTGACATCTTCAGACTCTTGTAATTCTTGTCACTTGAGAACTATAGTGAAGCTCTTCCTCCTCCCTATGATTTTTCCGAATTAAGGGTTTCCATGTAAAATTTGGTTGTGCTTTATTTACTTGCTGCTACCGCATTCCATTTCTCGCTTGTGAGGATCGACCATCCAATCACTTGTGGTGGAAAATCACCACCAGAATATAAAAGAATATTGTGGGAGCACCATCAAAATATTAATTTATACGAAACAATATAACTTTAGATATGTTTCTATATAAGAATTAGATATATTGACTATTATGTAGAAAGTTAAAGAGCCAAGGCTCATTTTTTTTGGGCGAAGTCATGAAAATATATGATATCATCATATTATTAGATATCTGAACTTTTAGATGCAGGCATGTATAAGTATGTATGGATCTATATCCTCCCTGTTATTAACTTTATAATATTCTAGTGTCATGTCGCGGTGTTCCCGTGTCCTATTTTTCTTCATGTTCGTATTGTACCCGTGTTATACAGTCTTAGGGTTATAAACTTTGGTATACTGGTTGTAACACCCCGCTCCCGGAATACGTACTTAGTTGCGTATTCAGATTTTTGATCGTATTTTTTCGATTTACCTTCTGTACTTATTTTGTATTGTGAATTGTTTATATGATTGTTTTGTCTTAAATTTGGATTCGTGGACTCGGAGTCAGCCCTAGTCTGAACCGAAGACCCGATCCTAATGTATTACTTGATTTGGTCTTTCCGGTAATTAGATTTGACCGATTTCAGTTTCAAATATTATTTTCCTATATTTTTGATTTTATATGATTTTCTGGAATTTTCCTGAATTTAATTAAATATCTTCAAAACCGGTGTCGGCCAGTGCTGCTGACCGATTCCCGGATTTTTAGTTTACAAACGGTTTAGAATTTCTACAAGTACCTTTAGACATTATTTCTTAAAATCATATTTTCTACCTAAATACTTTTTCTGGGAATTTTATGATTTTATGAAAATTCCACCGGAGTCGGTAGCTAACTGATTCCGGGATTTTTAGTTTTAAAACTATAAAGTATTTCTTAAAACGGATTTCACTATAATTCTTAGAATAATATTCTTGATTTTTGATAATTATTTCGGGTCGTTCCGAGATACTTGAATTTCGGACGATTCCGGTATTTTCCCGAAAGATTTCCGCATCCGCAACCGAATCCCGGGAATCCGCCACTTTCATTATTTTTCATTTTCTCTTCCAAGAGAATAATTTCCCTTTTCCATTTCTTTTCCTTTTCCTATTTTCTTTCTTTCCTTCCTCCACAATCCACAAGAATTCCAATTTCCCAAAATTCCATTTTCTCCCAAATTTCCAATAAACTCCACACACTTCCACCAACTTCCTCATTAAATGCCCTCTTTTTCTCTCTCTTCCATGGCCGGCCAAGTGTGGCTAGGAGAGACACCTCACCTCCCCACTTTACAAAAACCCCCTCTCTTCTATCTTATTTGCACCTCCTTCACAAATTCTAAAACCTATAAATACTTTTCCCTCTCCTTTCTTTATTCATTTTCACTTCATCTTTCTCTTTCTTCTCTTCACCAAAACCCTAACCTCCAACATCTCCTTCACCTCCACCACCTCCACCGGCGCCTCCGGCCACCACGACTCCGGCGAGAGACCCCCGATCTCCGGCCACCACTTCTTCTCACCAACACCAACAACAAAACCTCCAACCTCCACTTTCTTCTTCATCATCAACTTCCATCACTACCACCATCACTCCATCACCTTGTACTCTTTTGGTGAGTGTTCTTCTTCACCAAGATTTGATTAATTCTTAGTATAATTATGTTTTCATATCATGTATACTTAGGTCCTCAAATCATGATTAGTTGACATCAAACAAAACCATCACAAATCTGTTCTGTGTGCTGTTTCCAGTCGATTAGTCGACTTGACCTAAGGACTAGTCGACTTGAAACCCTTAGTCGAAACGTAACCTTTCAAGAACACAGTTTTAGTCGACTTAGGTTATTTATTAGTCGACTAGAAACCTCGATTAGTCGACTACTCCCTTGACCCTAGTCGACTAACCTTTCCTGAATCAGAAACCCAACTCTCTGTTACTCAGTATTAGTCGACTTGACATGACTGTTAGTCGACTTGAGATGTCTGTTAGTCGACTACTCTTTCCACCTAGTCGACTAACTTTTCCTGAAACCATAATCCAACTCTCTGGAACCCAGTTTTAGTCGACTATACCAGACTGTTAGTCGACTAACCCCTTTATTAGTCGACTACTCTTTCCACCTAGTCGACTAACTTTCGCTGTCTGTTATAGTTGATTTCTTTCTTGAATATGAACCATATCCTTGAGTCTTATATCATATATTGGTATTGCTTGACTTGTCTATTGACAAACATCTTCCCTTCTCTCTTTCTCTCTCCTCTTCACTCTACATATTTATATCATATATTATGGCGCATCCCGAATTCCGTGGATTTCGGACCTTTCGGCGTTTCTGGTGATTCAGGCGAGTGTTCTCGCTCGCTACCCTCTTGCTCCCTATTTCATTAATTATGCAAATATTCTCGTTCCAGTCTCCATGTATTTTATTTCATGTTCTATATCTTTTACTGTTTTATACTATGCGTGGCCGACCCTTCGTGGTCGTTGTATTTTGGGTTACTTTTATGTTACCTTGCCATACCATTACCTCAGACTAGTCAGTTGCATGCTTTTATTTAACACATGTATATCACCTGACCATCTAGTGTGTTATCACCTGACCACCATGCATGCTGTTATTTGGCAAGACCCTCTTGTTATGTCATGATGTACCCAGACTATTATCAATCTCTTGTCATGTTTGGTTGCTTGTTAAATATCATCACCTTATCATGCTATCTCTTGACACCAAGCATGATGCACCTGATTCTGATATAATTATCACGATAACGGGAATGTAGTATCTGATCTCCTGTTATGATTCCAGTTATGATTCTTGTTATGTATTCCAGTTATGATCCTGCTCATTCCCGAAATCTGGTAATTATGTTAATAAACCATAAAAAGGACAACTTGTATGGGAATGGGAGGAAGTGATGGATGCCGGAATGATACCTTACTTATAGTAATGGAATAAAATATTGGCGGTACGTGTTAGTGGGACTCAGGGCCCACAGGAGATGCGTGTTAGGGGGACTTAGGGCCTCCAAACTGGTCCCAGGTGTATGAGAACTACTATAAGAAGCTCTATCAGTTCTCCATCTACTTCCAATAACAACCTTGTTTTACTCGGATATGGATCTATGTGCGTTGGGACGCTAGTTCACATAGCTAGATATCAGGGTAAGACGAGTAATAATAAAGTGTCGTAATAACCGGCTCTTTAAGTTGTAAGTAGAGGTATGTGGAATGGGACGCATACTAAAGCCTGCAACTTAAACGGCTATGAATCTGTGATGTGCCTTACCATAATTACTTGTTCCGGACTTTATATCGGATTTCCTGTTTTATGAGTATTATCGTATTATCTGTTCATGTTCTACTTTATCCATTGTATTCACTTACCTCTTGTTCATTATCTTATCATGCCTGAGAACAGTCTGGTTGAATGGGCTTGGGTTATGGTGACATGAGATAAAGGTATATAGATGAGGGTTTCCTTGTTTGGATTATTCCTTCGATGTACTAGTCTCATGGGACCGTGACCTAAGCGTACACAGTCAGTCTTGCTTATGATTGGATTTACCTCGGATTCCCAAGTTTTATGATGATTATGTTTCACCTGTTCCTACCTGCTATATTTGTGTTCTAACCCTCCTGTCTCCTGTACTTGGTACACACTTATGCTCACCCTGGCTCGCCACCTGGCTTTTGTATCATACTCGCCTGGGGAGTTTCACTGACTCCCCTGGATCCTCATGTCCAGGTCTTGGAGCTTGGAGCGTGTAGATTCTCCCTGTTGTGGATCAGAGTAGCGCAGCGGTAGCGTGGATCCCCAGCCGATCATCCAGAGCTCCATCCTTCCAGCCCCCTTGTGAGTCTCTCGAGTTTTTCTTTTAAACTCGTGAGTGCCTTTCATACTGTTCATACTTGTATATTTCCTTGTATTCTCGCATTTGCGCATATTAGTGATGTGATATTCATGTAATATTGGATCACTTCTGGTGATAACTCTGTGATTGTATTCATGTGTTGGAATGTATGATGCACCACTTACTTCCGTACTCTGATTCTTGTCTGTACTGATGCTTAGCGTATATATGGGAGGGTAGTTCTGACCTACGTATATACGTTGCAGTGACGTCTCCGTATCCGCCAGGATCGGGGCGTTACACTGGTAGAGATAGAAATCGTAATGGAGTAGGTGTGATCATAGATAAACAATTGCTTGAGGATGTAGTGGAGGTTAGGAGAAAGGGTGATATGATTTTACTAGTTAAACTTATTTTAGGTAGGGAGATTTTTAATGTTATTAGCGTCTATGCACAACAAGTAGGACTTGATGAGTCAAGTAAACGTCAATTTTGAGAGGATTTAGATGAATTTGTGCAAGACATACCCATTAGAGAAAAGCTTTTCATAGGCGGTGACCTTAATGGGCATGTAGGAACTAGTCGTTACATGTTAGATAGTGTACATGGAGGAATTGATTTTGGGAAAAGAAATGAATCAGGTAACTCGATTCTAGATTTTGCTTTGTCATATAATTTGATCTTAGTGAATACTTTGTTTAGGAAGAGAGAGTCTCACTTGATCACTTTTAGAAGTGGATCAAGTGCGAGCCAAATAGATTTCTTTTTAACTAGAAAAGTAAATAGAAGTTGTATGGATTGTAAGGTAGTACCGGATGAGAGTG
Source organism: Agave tequilana (assembly GCA_038442645.1). Classification (NCBI taxonomy): domain Eukaryota; kingdom Viridiplantae; phylum Streptophyta; class Magnoliopsida; order Asparagales; family Asparagaceae; genus Agave; species Agave tequilana. The sequence continues at coordinate 22,620 of JAVJIF010014126.1, read as the reverse complement.
TAGTAACTCAACATAGACTCTTAATTTTAGATGTTCGGATTAGAAGGAGATTTAGAAAGATTAAACGTAAGTTAGATTCTAAGATTAAGTGGTGGCGGCTAAAAGAAGGTAACTAAGGAGTTTTTGTAGATCGAGTGGTATATGAAGCAGATTGAAAGCCCAAGATGATCCCAATATAACATGGAATAAAATTGCTAACTGTATTAAAAGAGTAGTAAAGATGTACTTAGTGAGTCACGGGGTGGTGCTTAGCATGTAAGGACACATCATGGTGGAATGAAGAGGTAAACACTGCCATTAAAATCAAACGAGACTCTTATAGAGATCTGAAGAAAAATTGTGATGGAGTGAGTTTTGAAAGGTATAAGATAGCCAAGAAGGAGGCTAAAAAAGCTGTTCAGAATGCAAGAGCTAAAGTGTATAAAGAAGTGTACGAGAAGTTAGACACCAAAGAGGTTGAAAAGGATATATATATAGAATTGCTCGAATAAGGGAGAGAAAGACTAGATCTAGACTTATGTACTGTGAGGTGTGTCAAAGATGAGGATTAGAGGGTTTTAACTCGAGATGAAGAAATTAAAGAAAGATGGAGAGAGTATTTTGACAAATTGTTCAATGGTAGTTCTACTCAAGACTTAGATGACCTTACCATTCAGTGTCAGGATATGAAGCATAATTATATGCGCAGAATTAGCGAATCTGAAGTTAAAGCGGCCTTGAAGAGGATGAAGTCAAGGAAAGCTGTTGGCCCAGATGGAATTCCTATTGAGGTATGGAGATGCTTAGGAGAGGTGGGCGTGAGATGGCAGACAAAGCTCTTTAACAAGATCTGGCTAACTAAAATGATGCCAAATGAGTGGAGGAAGAGTACCTTAGTACCTCTCTATAAGAACAAGGGTGATATCCAGAGTTGTTCAAACTATCGTGGAATAAAACTCTTGTGTCACATCACGAAGCTTTGGGAAAGGGTAATTAAACACAGGTTAAGGCAGAATGTTATATATCAGAGAACCAGTTTGGGTTCATGCCGGGGCGATTGATGACAGAGGCTATTCATTTGCTTCGTCAACTTATAGAGTGATTTCGAGAGAGGAAGAGAAATTTGCATATGGTCTTTATTGATTTAGAAAAAGCTTATGATAAGGTGCCAAGAGAGGTATTATGGTGGACATTGATGAAAAAGGGAGTCCCATCAAATATATTGACATAATCAAGGATATGTAAGATGGAATAGTGGCAAATGTCAGAACTTGTGGAGGCATAACAAGCGAATTTTCTATCACAGTTGGATTGCATCAAGGATCTGCATTGAGTTCATTCTTATTTGCTATAATGATGGGTGAGCTTACTAGAGCTATTCAAGATTAGATACTGTGGTGTATGCTATTTGCTGATGATATTGTCCTAGTTGATGAGACGAGAGTTGGGATAAATGCTAAATTGGAGTTATGGAGGCAAACTCTAGAATCTCGAGGTTTTAAATTAAGTAGGGCCAAAACAGAGTATATGGAGTATAAATTCAGTAAACAGTGAAAATCTGAGATTATAGTATTGTGAGAGTAGATGGACAAGAAATACCGATGAACAATCATTTTAAATACTTGAGTTCTATTATCCAAAAGTATGGGGAGATCGATAGTGATGTCAACCATAGGATCCAAGTCGGCTGGTTGAATGGACGAGCGTAATAGGAGTTTTATGTGATCGTAACATTCCATTATGGCTGAAGGGAAAGTTTTATCGGACTGTTATTAGGCTAGCTTTGTTATATGGCACAGAATGTTGGGGTATAAAGAGATATCATGCCCAGAAGATGAGTGTAGCAGAGATGCACATGTTTCATTGGATGTGTGGTAACACGCGGAGAGATAAGGTGAGAAATGAGGATATTCGTATTAAGATAGGTGTAGCCTCTATAAAAGAGAAGATGAGAGAAAACCACCTACGATGGTTTGGTCATGTGCGACGTAGACCTACAGATACACCAGTCCGTCGAGTAGAGCGTATCAATTTAGGGCAAGTTAAAAGAGCACAGGGGAGACCGAAGAAAACATGGATGGAGGTAATACGACAAGATACAGAGGCTAAAGGTCTTAGGGAAGGCATATTGCTCGATAGGAATGAGTGGAGAAAGCTGATCCATGTCCCCGATCCGGCTTAGTTCTCTTTCGGTTCATGTAGCCTACCCCAAATACTTGGGACAAATGGCTTAGTTGTTGTTGTTTCGTATTGTACCCGTGTCGTGTGTCCATGTCCATGCTTTTTAAGCTAAACTAAACCTCTTATATGCAATATTAAGCCTAGATATTTTATTTTATTATACTATGGACCATTTTCTGCATGTATTAAATTGCACGATGAATGAATATTTGGCTGCACCACTATACAGCATAGATGTGCTTCCTTTGTTGAGTTTAGATAAGGATTCCCGTGATGTACAATTTAGGACACCGAGGTATTTGACATCTTCATCATGTGCCCAAGGACAACTGACAATGAATAAAAAATATTTTAATATTAAATCATATTTCATTTACTTTTTGCAGTCTATGAAACAAAATGGTCTTGTCCATCTTAGCATCACATTAGCAAGTACATGCCCATATGACTTGATTAAACCTGGCAAAATTGTGGACAAGTTTATAGCATTTTATTCTTGAGCCTTGACATGGTTTTGAAATGGATAAATCGGCATTGTTTCCTGTAAATAGCAAGACTAAGCTAATTATTGCCTAATTTGTTAAATTCATTTTTGATTCAATTTCTATCAGCTCATGGAAGTGTATATTTGGAACATAACACAAAAACACAAGGTCATGTAAGTAAATATGCGAAAGATAGTGAAATATATAACTTCTCAAAGATAAAGGGTGATATGCAAACTTCCAAAAAAATGTAATTGATTTGTATTTTTATCCATCATCCACAAAATTTGTCAAATAGGTCCTTATGAAACAGTTCTGACCTGTCATATGTTTGTTGAGCGTAATAACTTGTTAAAGCCTAGTTGTTACCTAAGCAGAAGCTGCAAAACCGAGTTACTACTGAAGGAGTAACTGTTTGCTGTAGTAATCAGTAGGTGATACCCTAATTTTCTGAAATTTCATCGCCTGTGAATGCACCCTTATCTTTGTACTTCTATACTGCATTGTAATGCGTATTCTTCCCCTCCCTTCAAAAGTCATTTCATAAGAAGCTAAAAAGTCATTTCATAAGAAGCTAAAACACAAGTTTTAAACTTTATTTTCTTTCCACTTTTATTAGTTTTGGACACAGTAATCTGTACACACAATATCTAAGAATTTACATGAAGCCAAGCAATCGACTAGTCGCTTAGCTTGAATTTCCAAATTTAAATAGATAATTATTTTTATTGAAAGAAAGAACAGTACAGAAGGATCAAATCTAATATCAAATTGCTGTTGAAAATCTACATAATAGATGGAAAATAATCTTTATTGATAATCAAGTCTTGTGGAATGCAAGAAATTAAAAGAAAGGAAACAGATTTTTTTTTTTCCTGATGTAAGAATGAACATTGTAGGAGATCTATCATGTATACAACAATATGCCAAATGCAGTTCAGAACAGTCGTGTATTGGTCTCCTTTTCACGAGGCAAATGTGTCCCTTTCTGCCTCTTTTCCCTCTTAATAATCCATGTGTCCAGTTGGAATCAGAACATTCCTCAGTTGCTCCCAAAGTGTTATTGGCATATAAGATATATTCAATGAATGCATCATCCTTGCAAATCTGCTTGACTGGTCAGCTGCACCTCCACTAGAGGACTTCTTATGCCTAAACTGGGTGCAAGTCTTCCTTTCATTTATTTAACACTAAGGGACTCAGAAACATGAAAACATGCTATAAGGACCAAAAAATGAATATCCTGATCTAAATCGTTTTCGTGGTTCTCAGATGCTCTGTGCGTTCACTCATTTTTTTGTAGCATCATGCTATCACTTTACAGTTTATAGAAATGTAACACTGTTTTTATTACATCCACTCGTTTGATTCAGGTTCCAATCGCTTCCTAGGTTAAACAGTTTCATTGAGACATAGTGCAAAAATTGTATAACTTATGGAAAATAAACTCCAGCAGATAGGGTGAATCAACGGGAACCCAATACCTTGATAATTTTTTTGGTGCAAGCAAGGACTTTCATGTTAATGCATATATATACAGAAATTTTACCTGTAAACTTAAGTACAAATATACATCCAAATTCTTTTGTGGACCTAGGTATGTCGTGGCAGATATTAACTTAATCACACAGTAGGCCTTTGGAGAAATTTAACAGTGGTCTTCCTCTCCTTGTTCGAAACTAGCGAAACACCATAAGATATATGAAGAAACATAGTTGAGAAAATACATACGAAACATCTTATCCTACATGGGTTTTGCCTGGGTTAGGTGGTTTATATGAAAACGAGTGATTTCAGTTAATAGTATTTTATAAATGGGATTTATCACTGCATCTTCTTTTTTAAACCCTACGAAGTTTATTCGAAAGCTTGGGCTGGGCCCATATTTGGCTTTACCCTATTCCTGTCACGGCCACAAAGTCTATTGCCTCTTGGAATCCTTGTTCTCCTACATAAATCATGCTTTGATATTCATTATTTGTAGACAAGCTTTTTCTTAAAACTTTTTAAGTCCTTATTCTAAGGACATGAAAAATGAACAGTAGTAACTTGAGTTGGAACCTTTATGGATCTTTTTTTGATAAAAAGGATCTGAGAAACAAATTGCTCAAGATCCTAAGAGTGCTACTGATGGGGTTCACTTTTAGTTGCCTTTATTTCTCATCTTTTATTTGTTTTTATTGTAGGCTTCTAGTTGCTTTCAGTTGTTTAGTACTGCTTTGGTTAATTCCGAGAACTGAATTTTGCAAAGCTTATAAATAGGCTTCAGACTTCTTTTATTATTAGACAATGATGAATTAAAAAATTTCCACTTTATTTTTTTTTGAACTCTTGAGATTGGGGTGTGAAGCCCGTGGTGTAAGGGGGGTGAAGGCCGTGGTATAAGGGGTGCGGATCCCTTATCCTTTCTTAACCCTAATTCCCTTTCTATTTCGTCTTCTTGAAACCCTAATACCCAATTTTCAAAAGGTGGTTGTGATCCGCCCGTTTTACATTAGCTACTGCCTATTCGTAACAAGAAAAATCATGTTTCACTGCTTATCTTTTATGTTGCGGTAGGGTGCTTATGGAGAGGGAAACTGCACAGTTTTATGTGTGGAGACCATTGTTTCGGGGATCAGTATAAAAGATTTAGCACAGTGCCTTCTGTAAACCTCTTACTACTTCAAAGAAATAATTTTACATTATAGTAAGTAACTAATGAATATCTTGGAGTCTATTTAAGTATCTGCTGGGTAGCTAGATATGTAGCAGGTTTCATCTGGAAAGGGGGTTCGTCGTCTTTGTAGAAGCCTTCATCTGGTATTCATTATCCTTATCCTTTCAAGGATGTCATGACCATATGGGTTAGTGCACACTATTTGATTTTGCAGGTGTGCTATGGGGCAGATCTGTGCCTCGTCTATGTTGTATTGTATGCTTTACTTTGAGCTTGCTTATAGCTATAGGCTAGAGTTGGTCTCAAATATAGGCTATGTCATGCTAGTTGATTCTTTAGTGTGCTGTGTTGCAGATCTGTGCATCCTTTATGTTGTTTCCTACGCTTTAATTTGAGTGTCCTTGTAACTATTGACAAAAGTTGGTCTTAAACATTGGGCAGTAGATTTACATTTGTTGCCTCTCATGATCACCAGAGATGTGGTGCATGTGAGGCAATTCTTTTTAGGGTGGATATCCGATAGTCTTGATAGTTGGACTTATATATAACAATTTTGTGATGTAGAGTGCCCAAGCAGCAGTAACACCTTTTCAAATAATAGGTGGAGAAGCTCAAGTTGTTCAGGTATTTTGCCAGATGCAGTGTCCATATCACTCATAAATTATCTTGGTTCTGTTAGCGTATATTTGTGCATGTTAATTATTTTCTGTATCGTTATTTCTAGATAATGTTAAAATCCCAAGAGAAGATTACTGCAAAGCCTGGTGAGTGGTCACTACACTTCATAGTTAAAAAATTGTTGCGATGTTGTTGTTCCTAGCTCAACCATCCAACTAACCACTCAAATTCTTCATAATTGCAACTTTCTCATATTTGGTCCTGCATGGACTGTGAATATACTCCACAGTATTTTTTATTCTTGTTGTACATTTGCTGAAAGTTTTGCTTTTTTATAGTCCAGTTCTGTCATATGTTGTAATGACATTGGGTAAAATATAATTCTTTAGGGATTGCTATATAATTATATTTTAACTGGTGTAGTTCATGAGATGATAATCAAAATGTATGATCCTATCTTCCTGTGCTTCTAAATTGCTCGATTAATCTCCATATCCTATTTTTATGGAAGTTGTCATACTAGAGTCTTTGTACACATCCTAAGCTGGATATTCCAAATAAATGTTAGGTACCATGTGTTATATGTCTGGGTCCATTCAGATGGACAATATCTACTCACCTGAGCATGAAGGGGGTGCAATGCAATGGCTTCTCGGCAAGAATGTAACGAGCATGGTTTTTTCTAATGTTGGTGCTGATAATGGATACGTTGGAATTGCAGCACCATCTCCTGCAAGGATACTCCCGGTTAGTATACAAGGACAATATAAATTTTATATTTATTTATTCAGATTGTAGTGTGGTTAGAATCCACTGACAGTTATAATGCTGTGAGATACAATTTGCAGCAGCTTTCCTGCATAGTTCTATTATTTCTATGGAAATTTTAGTCACAGGAGAAATCTTTTTCCTTTCTTTTTCTTGGTTGGAGTATTTAAACTTATCTCACCTTCTTTTGGATAAGGATAAATTGTTTGATCTTTAGAGTATTATAGTTACGTGTTAATTTTGTTACTGCAAATTCTCTATTCTTTTTTTTATTTACTGCAGCTTGTTTGTTCCTTTTCGTAGATTGATCTAGCAAACTTTGGGGGAGAAATTCTTTTCCAGGTAAGATGATTTCTCATCTTGCATAGGTGTAATTCCCAGATTAATAGTGCTCTTTGTCTTGTCTGATGCCCATTATTATTATTATTTTATTAGGGAACAAACAACCCTGGGAGGATTTCTAACATATTGATCTTCTGTTAAATGTATTATGCTTATAATATGATGAAGTTTTTAGGGCTAAATTGGCTGCTATGAGTATTTTATATTTTCAACTTGGATGTTGATAAAGTGCCAAGAAAGGTATTATGGTGGACATTGATGAAAAAGAGAGTCCCTATCAAATATATTGACATAATCAGCGACATGTACGATGGAGTAGTGGAAAATGTCAGAACTTGTGGAGACATAACAAGTGATTTTTCTATCACAATTGGATTGCATCAAGGATTTGCATTGAGCCCATTCTTATTTACCATAGTGATGAATGAGCTTATTAGAGCTATTCAGGATGAGATACTGTGGTGTATGTTATTTGCTGATGATATCATCCTAGTCGATGAAGTGAGAGCTGGGGTAATGTAAAATTGAAGTTGTGGAGGCAAACTCTAAATTCTCGAGGTTTTAGATTAAGCAGGGCCAAAACAGAGTATATAGAGTGTAAATTTAATAAACAAGGAATCCGAGATTATAGTATTGTGACACTAAATGGTTAAGAAATACTGATGAGCAGTCCTTTTAAGTACTTGGGTTCTATTATCTAAAAGGATGGGGAGATCAATAGTGATGTCAACCATAGGATCCAAGCCAGCTGGTTGAAATAGAGGAGCGCAACAGGAGTTTTATGTGATCGTAATATTCCGTTATGGCTGAAGGAAAAGTTTTATCGGACTGCTATTAGACCAGCTTTGTTATATGACATAGAATGTTTGGGTATAAAGAGATATCATGCCCAGAAGATGAGTGTAGCAGAGATGCGCATACTTCATTGGATGTGTGGTAACAAGAAGAGAGATAAGGTGAGAAATAAGGATATTCGTACTAAGATAGGCGTAGCCTCTATAAAAGAGAAGATGAGAGAAAACCGTTTATGATGGTTTGGTCATGTGTGACGTAGGCCGACAGATGCGCCAGTCCGGCGAGTAGAGCGTATCAAATTAGGACAAGTTAAAAGAGCGCAGGGGAGACCGAAGAAAACATGGATGGAGGTAATACGACAAGATATAGAGGCTAAAGGTCTTAGTGAAGGCATATTGCTCGATAGGAATGAGTGGAGAAAGTTGATCCATGTGCCCGATCCGACGTAATTCTCTTTTGGTTCATGGTTCATGTAGCCTACCCCAAATACTTGGGCAAATGGCTTAGTCGTTGTTGTATGTTCTATCATCTTAACTCTTCATCTACGTTCTTTCGTGGTTGAGGAAATTTAAGTATTTGTTCCTTCGTTGCATGAGCTTAAAGTGCATGATCAACATAATTATATTTACCTTCCTCATTGATCCGCCATCTGGGCCCTATTGCTCCATAATTGTCTTGGGAAGGTACAAGCAACAACTCTTATAGGATGGACATTGTTGACAGCCAGATGAAATAAAACTTTGTCGCTTCTTTCACAAGCTTTCTCAACTTTGATTCATGACCCCATTTCCAACTTTGACGGATAAGGCTGAGATTGTGAGTGTGTTTTGCAAGTGTTTAGAGCTTTTATATTTAATTTGACAGCCCAATGGTCAGTATTCAGAAACATGAAAGGTTGCATCATCCAACAGCAATATCATTGAAAGCAGAAACGGGAGCTAAGAGGCAACATAGGCCTAAGGTCTTAGCAGGGATTTAGCTGTAGAAAGGCCCGGAACTTTTCTAAATACTACGAAAGTAAAAAAAAAGAAAGAAAAAGAAAATAATGTAAAATAAACCATGAACTAAAAATAGCATTACTAATATGGAAAATAAGAAATTAACCTAAAATCTTAATGAAAATAATAAACATCAACATAAGAAGATGATGCATAAGACGTGAAAATCTTCTAAGTCTTAAAACGGGGTTTAAAGTGTCCCAAGTGGACATAGTGAAAGTGGTGCTTACGCAACACTTCAGTGGGTTCTATGTATACGACGCCTAGAATGAACATTGACATTCCTCTTGATATTAAATTCCAGTAGTTGTTTCTTTTCTCTTGCATCAACTATATTTGTAATGAATTTATACCTCAGATTTGCTGAATGATACTTGTAGTTTAAGTTAGGTAAATAGCACCCATAACCGTTTTTGTTTGACTATAATCTCCTGCATACATCACCATAGGCCTTTCAGCTGGAAATTGGTGTTGTTTGTTGTGGTTGTTGTATCTTGTCAAACAGTGGTAGCCTTCTATGGTCAGGGGGTGAGCACACGGGATTGCGAGTGTGATTGCAATGTATATGAATAATGAAAGGCCATAATTCTGATTTGCATCTGCTCTACAATAGGATTTTGTGCTCTCAAGGTTGAATTCACGAGATTGAAAGGGGACAACTATTATGTGTCCTGTGTCCATGTCCATGCTTCATGGGGGCCAAGTTGATGGTGAACGGTTACAGTTTATTCGCATACTATGGTGGATCCTTCGAAGCTGGCCAAAACAAAATGGAGAGATTCAAAGTTCTCTCTACCTTTTGGATTAGTTGCACTTGTTGGTTAGTTAAATGTCTTAGATCATTGAAATCTATTTGCTAATAAGGGCCTGACATTGATTTAGAATCAAAGTTGATGAATGGAAATTGTTATTTACTATATTATCTAGTCTGGCAATTTTACTTTTAGCTTTCATGCTTTTTTGTGATGAATCTCCTTCCTCTTTCATTCTCTATACATTCTTTTATTTAAAATAAGTAAGCCTTTTCTATTATTCTTTTCTGCATAGCTAAGTTATCTTTTGTGCTTTTCTACTTCCATCTTTTGGAGAGAGAGAGGGTGTTTCTCATTTTTGAAATTGGTTGTTGTAGCCAGATGCATTTCTTTGCTCCGTCAGTGATGTAGCAATCACAAACTCAGTGGACCTAAGAGCCCGTAATGTTTTATCTGGTGCAGAGGTAAGATCTTGGATCCCTTCTCTTCTTACTTGAAAGTTAATTGTTGTATGCATTGATTTTAACTGAATTTTGCCACTTTCTCCCTCCCTTCCTCCCCCTTATGAGTGACTGGATCTTATTTCAGCTATTTCTAAAGCAGAAGTTGGTTGGTCAAGGGCTTACATTTCTTGTTGGTGGTGGATCTGGTATGCCTGTTTTTCTTAATTTGAAATTTTCATGTTGGTATCATTGTATCTTGTTTCCTGTTATTGTTGGTAAAATTAACACTGTGTTATGAATTGCCGTGGACTTAAGCAAAATAAGTATATGTTTGCTGAGTTGGGTGCAATTTGTATTCCAGAGTAAACTCCTAGTAATGGAAACTGAGAAACGGCAATGCGTATGAATCAGAAATTAGTGATAGAACAAAAGCTCGCTATGTTTCACCAACAAAATGTTTTTTGGTAGGAAAATAGTTAAAACTAGTATGCAAACAGATGGATTTTAACAAAATGTCAGTTACAATCGTACCATTTTAAATCTAAAATAAAATGATGCAATTATTCAGTTACAATGGCAAAAGCTTGTACACTTAATATATATGATCAACAAATACAGGAGATAAACAGAAGCTCACAATCTCATGATATGGTGTTAGCAGATAAAGTGATAAAATAACAGAGAACAATTATCAACCCACAAATAAGAGATCGGGTAAAAGAGAGTTACCTACTAATGATTACAGGGATCTTAGCAACTGTAGAGGATGCCAATTGTAGAGTTTGTCGTCACGATCTTAACACCTAAAAAAACACCTGAAACGGGCACCAGATGTGAAAGTTATGGCCTAAAAACACTCAATAGTGCTAACGGGTCTGCCTTCTGTTCTGGACCCAATAAGCACTATAGTAATAGGTCAGATTGCTTCTTCGTGGATTTTTGACTTAAACCCGTGTTCTCCTTGTTTGTGGATCTTGGGTGGACTTGGAAAAGGTCGGGTTCACTTTTTTTCTCTGAACCCGATCTGAGCTTCTCTTCTTTCTTCGATCCACAATAGCAACAGGGGTGAGAAAGGGGATCTCGGCGGCGAAGGTGCGGCCAGGCAGTGGTGAGGGAGGAGGGCGGTAGGGTGGAGCTTTGCAATGGTCATCGACGATGAGGCGAGCGACGAGAAGAGAGGATGGTGACCAGTCAATTGCGTGTGCTGGTGATGGGTCGGTGCGAGGAAGAGACCGACGAGGAGTAGAGGAGCGGCGTGGCTGTTGGGTTGCTCGGCGCAACGACGAGAAGAGGGAGAGGACGAGGATGGTGTTGTTGATATTGAGGCTAGGCAGGCTGAGGCGGCGGCCTACGCTGACCTCGTGGTTGATCGACACGAGGGGCGAGGCTGGGTCCTGGTCATTGACGTTAACGGAGAGAGATAGAGTGAAGAGAGGGGGAGAGAGTGTGTGGTAGCTGAGAACAGAGGGGAGAAGAAAGAGAAGGTCTGCGGGGAGAGAAAATGAAATTAGATTTAGGGTTTTTTTAATAGGAATTTAATTCTAATAAAGTTTTGAGATAATAATAATCTCACACAATTTTACTCAAAATTTTTCATTATTCCAAAATAAAAATACTTGGCCAATATTATAAGTCTTATAAGTTTTGAGTTCCCAAAGCATAATCAATGTGGTACTAAAACTAAAAGAAAATACCACTACTAATAAAAATAAAAAAATCAAAAGAAAAATACATAAAAATTCTTGAGTTGCGAGACTTCGTCTTCTTCGGTTCACACACCATGGCTGGATGTTCTCATCATTCTCTTAGGGAGGGAGAAGACTCGATTCTGTCGAGTTAGGTGGAATAGTGCTTCCCTGCTATACTGGATCAGTCCACTGCAAAGCATCTCGATCTAGCTGTGAATCAACAATTGGTGCTTTTCTGTTACAGCGGTCCAAGTACCTGTGAGTCTATCTATTGTTTTAAATATCGGTCGATATCTCATTTTTTGCCTGCTGCCGATACAATATGGGAAAATCATTCGCACATGTGATTTGCAGCAAATAACGGTCAATATTTGAAATATCAGCCAATTAATCGTCCGATATGAGTCGGCACAAAATCAGCCAATATGGATTTATTTTAATTGGGTACGTTTTTTTAAACCCATCAGCATTGAACTCAAACCCGACCCATCACCCGACTGTATAAGTGTTGCTTGCATCGTTAGGCGATAAAAATCGAGCCTTAATTTTTCTCTTCTGTGAATTGATGGCAACGACGCTTGCCTCCCTTTCATTTCCCGAGCACGATGATCTCATTTTCAAATTCAAAGCCACAAAGATTTCATCTTTTTTGTTATCTTTTTCGTTTATTGATTTTTTGGTAAGTAGATTGTACAACTTTTTATCTTATATTTTTCAAATTCTATGAAATAACTTATTTATTGCACGATTCACGACTGCTGCAAATGTAAATTATTTTTTTACTATTTTTGCATGCATATTACTATTTGGTGGATGATATCTATGACACTAAATCAACTTTTAGTTATCAATATTTCATTATATATAGTGTCTGATATGAACGCCCGATATGCGCGCGTATCCCCGATATCTCGTCCGATATCGGATATCCATATGAAAAACTCTTATCCGATATGATCCCGATATCTGATATTTAGAACCTTGGTTCCATCAGCTTTGGTAGTGATAGTCTTATCCTCTAAAATTTTATCTTCTCTGCTATAATGAGATAAGTATTTGGGAGTGGGATAAGTGGGAGTCTCTCAGAAATTGGCTTAGCGAAAGGCTTAACAACCAATGTACTATAATCAAAACTCTTGTAATCTACTAGATCATTAACATTGAAAGTACAATTAATGTCATAATCTTTAGAAAGATCTATAACATAAGTATCAGTTTATTCAAGATCTTGAAAAGTGCAGCACTGCGGACATGCAACATCTTAACAGTTTTCGAAGAAAACTATTTCGGATAAATTCGAACCATCACATAATCACGTACATTAAAAGTTTTAAATATTTTTCTACTATCAGTTCATAAAGTAAGTTTCGCATTGCTCTATTTATTTCCATCACTAATCTCTTTGTGTAGTTTGTACATGTATTTGTGTGATGCAGATGCAGACTCGAATGCACTATAGTGGGATGGTGTCGCAAGTGAGGGAGGAAGCGATTTGCAGATATGCATAACTAATGAAAGATATGGAGGGAACAATAGCAATAAGAGGTAGAGAAGGTGGAGTTGGCAGCAAGGCCAAAGTGGATGCCTGCTTGGCCCTCCAGCCCCTTGGGTCTCAAGGGCAGTAGCTTGATCTGCTTACCGTCATGCTCAAATTGACACATGGTGGATCAATCGTAAATGGTGATATTTTTGTCAAACAACCATGATCTATCTGGTCTTAATATAACTTGACCCACATTCATGGTGATCACATCACATCAGATATTGTCCTTGTAATGATTGAAATTGACTAGGACAAGACATTGTTGTTTGACCTCAAGTGCCGCGGAGTCACCATGATACTTTGAATGGGTGGGAGTGGGGTATCACTTCTAATCTAAGATATTCGAGCGATTTCGATGATATTGCATTGATACAACTCTCACTGTCCACAATCACCTTACAACTCTTATCTCCAATTAGGTGAACATGTGGAAGGTAGCATTTTTTCTCCAATCGTCCTTTTCAGCGGGTGGAGAAGTGACAAATTTAACAATAGACAAGTGAGTTGATGATGTTTGATTAATACAATTGAGGCCAACATCACTTATGGGTTCTCATCAGTTTCAGAATCTTCTCCCTTAAAAATGTACACATCAGAGTCTGATTCAGTAGCTTCGGTGGGTGTTCCATCTATAATGGTGATTCTGACGAGACTAGGGCAACTGGCAGCTAGGCGTTCGTAATCTTTGTATTTGTAGCACTTGGTTGTGGAATTAACTTTAGAGGACTCGGGGCCCTGTTTTTGTTGTCTCGTTCAAGATTCTTGCCCTTGATGTCATCCCTATGTGAAGAGATTTGGGTACTAGACCTATTTGGTTAGGGAGAGGGAAGATCTAGATATTGAGGCTCTATAATCTTGACTCTTGAAAGTATGATTGGTCTTAGTGGAATCTAGATCTTGGACTAACGCATACGATGTCTCTAACTCGTTGATTCCTCTAACTAACTGTTCAGTTCGTAGGTCATCTCTAAGGCCAGCTTTGAATCTAGAAAGAATTTGAGTTTCACCTTTCTTATGGAGGGTACTGCATCTGATGAAGAATTCATCGAATTTCTTGACATACTCCTTTGCAGATTTGTTATCTTGAGTGTATTGATGCTAATTGTTCATGAAACGAGCATTAAACGATGGTGGCACGTATTGTCTCAAACTCTTCTTTCATCCTATCCCATGTGTCAATCGGTGATCGACTCGGGCTGCACGCCTGTTTTTTTGGTTGGTCCAATACTGACTAGCTTGGTCAGACAATTTCATTATAGTATATTTTTTTTAGACTCAGTGAGCATTATTTTAAATACCGGCCGACATTTTTGAAATGTTGGCTGATATTTCGTTTTCAAGTCCTCAACGCGACGACATCCCACCCTTATTTGAATTGACGTTTTGAAAAATGTCAGCCAATATTTCAGGAAAAATTTGATTTGTCGGCTGACATTTCAGGAAAATACCAACTGACATTTTGGGAAAAATCCAATATATTGGTTGGTCTTGGAAGTTGGAGCATTTGAGAAATTTCTACAATGAATTAGTGAGTATGCAAAATATTAAGGTAAGTATACCTATCCTAAATATATTTGTGTAGTTTTGCATAAATTGTGTATGTATTACCTTGATAAGAATTTTAAGATTACATTATGTAAAACATTTAGAATATATATTTATTATCCGCCATGACGTCCAAAATTTACGCCATTGCCCCAAAATATCTTCGAATTCAAAATCCGGCATCTGATACGACATCCGACATTTCCCCAATATCTGACATTTAAAACACTATAAGTGAGTTCGTACCATGTGAAATACCTATCTAGTTGAGTGTCCAATCTATGAAAAGTTATGGGTAGTGACCCATCAAAGTTGGGGACTTGATCTTGATGCTTTTCAGATATTAAGCATCAGAATGGGATGAGTTATCAGTGTTACATCGATTATTTATCGGTGGGGTTTGATCACCTGTGGTAACTCAGGTGGTTCATGCGTGGCTTCTACTTTGGCCAGTCTCTCTTCGAAAGTCTTAAGGGTGTCTAACTTAGCATTTATCTCGGCGAATATTACTGCAACCTGCTGGATATCCATTGGGGTTGTGTGAGATACGCTAAACTCTTCTAACAGATATGGGTGACCACTATAAGTGGGCATGCACTACACAAAAGCTAAATGAAGATGAAGAGATGCAAATCTAGACTAGATGATTTTTTTTAAATTATAAAAATGGAGTAAAATTTCTTAATAAGTGCCTACGTAATGCAGATCCTCTCCTAACTGTGCTCTGATACCAAAATGGCGTGCAACAGTGATGCATATGAATCAGAAATCAGTGATGGAACAAAATTTCGTTACGTTTCACCAACAAAACTATATTAAGTAGAAAAATAGTTAAAAAAATATGCAAACAAATGAATTTTAATAAAATGTGCAGTTGCAATCGTATCGTTTTAAATCTAAAATAAAATGATGTAATTACTTAGTTACGATGGCAAAAGCTTGCACAATCAATATATATGATCAACAAATACATGGATAAACAGAAGCTCATAATCTCATGATATGGTGGCAGTATATAAAGCGATAAAATAATAGAGAATAGTATTAACCCACAAATAAGAGATCGTGTAAAAGAGAGTTATCTACTGATGATCTGTCATCTCAGCGACCTGTAGAGTATGATGATGCGTCGTCACGATCGTAATGCCTCGAAAAACACCTGAAACGAGCACCAGATGTGGAAGTTATGACCTGAAGATCAACTCAATAGTGTTAACGGGTCTGCCTTTTGTTCTGGACCCAATAAGCACTGTGTGGCGGGTCGGGTTGCTTCTTCGCGATTTTATTACCTAAACCCGTTCTCCTTGTTTGTGGATCTCTGGTAGACTTGGAACAGGTCGGCGCTTCTTTCTCTGAACGTGATCTGAACCACTTTACTTTCTTTGATCCACAACAGAGACGGTGAGAAAGGGGATCTCGGAGGCGAAGGCGCGGCCAGGCGGCGGCAAGCGAGGAGGGCGGCGGGGTGGAGCTTGCAGTGGTCAGCGGTGAGAGGCGAGCGACGAGAGGAGAGGATGGTGCCAGTGATGACGTGTGCTAGTGGTGGGTCGGTGCGAGGAAGAGACCGACAAGGAGAGGAAGAGACCGACAAGGAGAGGAGCAGCGTGGTTGTTGGGTTGTTCAGCACAACGATGAGAAGAGGGAGAGAACGAGGATGGTGGTGATGGTATTGTTAACGTTGAGGCTAGGCAGGATGAGGCGGCCGCCTAGGCTGACCTCGTGGTTGATCGACGCGAGGAGGGGCGAGGCTGGGTCCTGGTCGTTGACGTCGACAGAGAGACATGGAGTGAAGAGGCGAGAGTGAGTCTGCGTGGCGACTGAGAACAAAGGGGGAGAAAGAAAGAGAAGGTTTGCGGGGAGAGAAGGAAATTAGATATAGGGTTTTTTTTTGAAATTTAATCCTAATCAAAGTTTTGAGATAACAATAATCTCACACGCAATTTTACTCAAATTCTTCATTATTCCGAAATAAAAATACTTGACCAGTATTTATAGGCCTTACAAGTTTTGAGTTCCAAATCATAGTCGATGTGGTACTAATTAAAAGAAAATACAACTGCTAATAAAAACCAAAAAATAAAAAAATACATGAAAATTCTTGAATTGCTCGAATCAAACTTGAGTTGCGCGACTTCGTCTTCTTCGGCTCACGCGCCATGGCTGGATGCCCGCATCAAATTGTATTCCAGAGTTAAGTCCTAGTAATGTAAACTGAGAAAAGCTACAATTCTTTACATTATTTAATGAACTTAAAATCCCCCGGCTGCAATGAGATATAAACCTTTATTATCTTCCCCTATACCTCGGGGAAGGAAACTGATGATTCCTTATTGTTGCATCTTGTGGTGATCTGTACTTGAGGATTTTCGTGACAACTTGATGAGTACTTGTGGTGTAATATATTTAGAAAACATAACTTGTGATATGTACATATACCAAAAACCAACAGGTTCGAGTACCCATGAACACAAATCTAAACAAGTAAACACAACAATATTTTAGGCAATATTCATCTTATAACTGATTGATGCATGTTACAACTTATTTCTTTATAAATGCCTGTAATCAAAACCAAGAAATTGAATTCTTAGTTTGAAAGTTTTCACCAGTATTCCTGAACGAGGATTTGAGCTTATGTCCATATATTAGTGCAGGTATCAATTGCTTACATATGTGCATTTGGACACGCATGATATATTTATGCACTACTGACGACAACGACGACTACAACGACAACGAAGCCTTTACACCAGATCTGAGTTGGCTACCAGCTGGATGCCTGAACATGTGATCTTTTAAGATTCATTTCATAGATATCCAACAATTTTTTGTTGGTTAGCGGCTACCCTAATGCAACCCTCTTTTTATTTGGTATTGCAACTGGATAGGAAAATTAATATAATCACAACAATTGCGGAATTGTATGTAGGAGAGCCTTCTTACAAGATAATGGCATTATATTTGGGTCCATCATGTCATACTTGTCTAATCTCGTCAAATACTTACAGATGCTTTGACTGTATATGTTGAAAGACACGAATAATATGTGTGTATTATTGTTCTCGAATGTTTTAGAAATACATGCTTATCAGGGTTCTTTAGAGACTGCCTTCATTCCTAGGCAACTGATTAGGGATTGGAGAGTCAGTTGTCTAATGGTCCTAATTTAATCATTGTAACGTTATTTAATTCTAGTTGTATAATTTCATTGTGTTCCTTTCATTCCCAGGTGACGATGAGAGTTAAAGGAGTTTAAACATCTAATAATGAACTATCAAGAACAAGATAATGCTAACTAGTGAAAGTTAAAAAATAATTCTACACTAAAGGTTTTTTCTGCTAACTAATAATCTGTGAAGAAAACAATGAAATAGATAGAAACCAAAAAAAGCGGAGAAAAAGAAGGACAATAGAAAGAAAACTTCAAAAAAATCAGACAATTTTTTTAAAAAAAAAACAGAGTAGGGAAGGAATAAAGAATGGGAGAAGTAATGAAGAAGAAAAACCCTTGTAAAGTAGAATAAGAAAAAGTAAAAGGTTATATGTTTTGCGAACAGATTACGTGTTGATTTGGAATTATAGTTATGAATGATATTTAACTCATAAGAGACATTTTCCCCTTTCATAATGGCAATTATGTTGCACAATTATGACTTTGTTGGAAGTGAGACTGAAATTAGATAATGTTACCCACATTAGACTTTGAACGACACTCGATATGAAGGGAGACAAAGTGTGGAATTAACAAAATATAAGGTGAGAGAATATGGACCACTTAAGTGGGCTAAGAAAAGTGGTCACTACATTGTTAGGAAGTCTAAAACATTGTGCCTCTTTTTAGTAATAATTATGGTATATAATTGTTTGGTTAATTATTTATTCTTTTATAGTTTCATGTAAACAATATCCATCACATGATCTGTTAGAAACATCTATTTTAATATTTAAAGAAACAGAAATAATAACTTTCTTTATATTCAAATGTTGGATAATTACGTGTATTGATATCCCACTCATGTGAAAATAGAAGAATCATGTCTGTTAACATATCATAAGTTTCAATGCAAAAGAAGGAAAAGAGGTGAGGAAAAACTTGCAATGTTGAAACTACACAATGGATCTTTTGTTCAGTATAATTTTGCGTAGTCCTTTTAGTTTTAATTAGCAGCCTTGCACGGATGCCTCCTTTTTGTGCCATTATGTTCAAATTCTTTGATTCCTTTATTCCTTCCTCCATTTGACCTCTATTGTCCCCTCTCTCTCTCTTCTCTCTAATTTTGTTCTTTGTTTCCAAATGCTGCATGAATATATTTTATTTTCTATGTATTAATGTGAAAATTGATCCTCTTATAACATTTACTGGAAAGCACGATGTGAGTTGAATCATATTAGCTTATGGTAATAGATGGAGAATATAGGTATTGGGTGATTAAAGTTTAGAACTGCTTTTGGATACTAAGTGATTAGAGTAGATGGGTTGACGACTATAGAAATAAATTATATAAAACAAAATTAGGCCCTTGTAGTTGTGAGGTTGATTGTTCTTGCATTGGGATGGGACAGGCACACAAATTGTGTGTAGCTTCAAAGTAATTACTGAGGTGAAGAAGATGAAGAGAAGATCTCATACTGTCAATTATGGTTTGATCATTTGTTTATAGGGTCTGTTTGGATTTAAGGAATTGGTGTGAAGTGAGGAAGTAGGAAGTAAGATTTATTTCCTTTAGGAAAAAGGGAAATGAGTAGTAAGTTTTCTGGTGTTTGGATGGTTGTTGGGAAGTGTGGTTGGAAAATGTTTTGTCGTTTCCGGTGTTTGGATGGTAATGAAAAGTGGAAATAGAAAAGTTGACCACAAAGTTGACCGCAGAATAATATTAAAATAAAAATTAATTAAGAAAAATAAAAAATAGATTGTAATTAGAATGCAAGTGAGATTTACATGACCAAAAATTAACTGTTTTATGCTATAACTTATTATAAATGAGATTTACATGACCACAAAATTAACTGTAGCACTCTGGAAGTGAGAAAATGGTTGTGTAAAAGAGAGATGAAAAAAGGAAAAGGGGTTTTCTTATTTTCCTTTTCCGGTGTTTGGATAGATAGGGAAATGAGCAATTATACTTCCCCACTTCCTCACTTCACTCGGATTCCTTACATCCAAACACGCCCATAGAGAAAATAAATACATGTCCTGATAGGACTAGGAGAATATACAATGTCCTACGTAGAGTAAAAAATTCAAAATAAAGAAAATAAAAATCTTATTTTACAATAACAAAGAATTCTATTTCTACTTTAATACTCCTCCTCAAGTTAGAGCATAGATATCAATCATGCCTAGCTTGCTACACAAAATTAATAAACTTTTTCTAGATAAGACTTTTGTGAAAATATCTCCAAGTTGACAACTCAATGTGATGAATGAAGTAACTATTTGATGTGTCATCACCATGTCTCTAATAAAGTGGCAGTCGATTTTAATATGCTTCGTTCACTCATGAAAATAAGATTAGTGGCAATATACTTGCCGTTTGATTATCACAATACATCACCATTGACTTGTTCTAGATGACACCCATTTCAGAAAGAAGAATTTGAATCTGCAACAATTCACAAGTTGTATGGGATATAACTCTATACTCAACCTCAGCACTAGATCGAGTAACAATATTTTTATTTCTTACATTGTCATGTCACTAAATTGCCTCCAACAAAGGTGCAATAACCAGTAGTAGAACATTGATCAATAGATTACCAGCCCAATTAACATCAAAATATCCCACAATATCTAAATTAGATGGAGGACGATAATACAACTCTTTACTTGGATTCCCTTTAAGATACCGCAAGATACGTCAAGCAACAGTTCAATGAAGCTAATACGAACTCTGCATATATTGACTTAACACACGCACAACAAATGTAATACTAGGACGAATGAGAGTTAAGTAAATTAGTTTACCAATCAATTATATGTACTTTCCGGAATCAACAAGGGGCTCTCTTAGGTTTTGATCAAAATAAATATTAGGATCCATAGGAATATCACTAAATTTAGATCCTAATGTGTTAGTTTTTTCTAACAAATCAATAAGAAATTTCTTTGAGACAATAAAGACTTTTCGGAGAGCGAGCAACCTCGATACTTGAAAATATCTCAAGAGATCAAAGTCTTTCATATGGAAATGAGAACTCAAATAAGTTTTCAATTGAATTATATCTTAATGATCATCTCCAGTGACAATAATATCATTAACATAAACTGTAAGAATATAGTGCCGGTAGAAAAATGTCTCACAAATATAGAGTGATCAGAGGAGCTTCATCTAAATTCATAGTGTGCAACAATAGTACTAAATTTGTCAAACCATGCCGTGAAAATTGCTTCAAACTATAGATTATTTATTTGAGTTGTAGACCTTGTCTGTCTCCCTTTGAACCTGATAACCAGGGCTTAAGCATGTACACCTCTTGAGAATTTTCATTCAAGAATGCATTTTTAATAATTAACTGATACATAAGCCATGCTTCACCACTGCAACTAATAAAAGAATATGAGTAGAATGTAGATGAGTTATCGAAGAGAGTCTCCAAATAATTAACACCATTAGTCTGTGTGTGTAGCTTTTGGCAACCAACCGTGCCTTCAAGCACTCAATGTGTCCATTGGAGAGAATTTTGATAGGTATATCCATCGACAACCAACAACTTATTTTTTCTGGTTGTAAAAAAAGTTAATTTTCATGTTTCACTAGCATGCAAAGCAGTCATCTCTTCATCTATAGTACTTTCCATCCAGGATCCAACATAGCATCACGATAAGTTTTGGGAGAGACAGAATATGGTTGCAAAACTAAGTGTGTAGGAGATAAATAAGAGAAAGATAACACTTTAGCTATAGGATGCTAAATATAAAATGACTACCTTTTCAAAAAGTTATAGGAAGCTCAGATACTTCAGTAGAAGCAATTGACTGATTAGTCGGGTAAGCTGTAAGGATTAATGGTAATCTTCTGGCGGCATTGATAAACTTGGAGTGGAGGCAAGTTTTCTAGTGGTACAAGAAGAGTAACAAGAGTGGTAAAAGACTTTCAATGGAACCCAGAGGCTGAAAAGTAAGGTATGTTTTCAAAGAAATGACATCTGCACAAATCACATATTTCTTGCTGACGTAATTTCAACGTCGATATCCTTTTTCTGTCCGAGAATATCCTAAAAACACACACCAAAATGCCTGAGGATCTATTTTGTCATATCTTTTTGAGAATTTGAACAAAACACGCACTCAAAAAGAGGTAAATCAAACAGTTGATTTTAGACTAAAGAACTGAGAATGGGGTTTTGTCATCTAAAGGAAAAGAAAGATTGCTAATAATTAAGTGACAAGTAGTATCAGCCCAAAAACACTAGGTAACATGCATATGAACCATTAGTGTTCGAGCAATGTCAAGTAAATATCGATTTTTCTTTCAACAACATCGTTATGCTGTCCTGTATGAGTACATGACGTTTGATGAATTATATCATGAGAAATACAATATTTTGAAGAAAATGTTGCACATATTCCAAAGTATTATCAGATCGTAAAATCTTAAGAGAACAATTAAATTGAGTACTGATCTCTTTATGGAATCTTTGAAAAATAGAAAGAATTTCAGAGCGTTCTTTCATTAAAAATAACCAAGTAATACGAGAATAGTAATCAATAAAAGTTACAAAATAAAAAATTAGACAGACTTTTAACTCGAGTAGGAGCCAAATATCAATATGAACCACTCCAAATGAAGAACTACAATGATTTACTACCCTAAATAAAAAAAA